>OX384047.1:11044309-11171809 GCA_947534325.1 Agonum fuliginosum | reverse complement strand
ATAACATTTCAAAGCTAAATAAAACCACAACACCAAGCACCAAACACTCACTCAGTTCATGTCTGTAAAAATCAACAGTCGCAACAATGCGTCTAACACTTCACTTGTTGTGCCTGCTGGCTGTTGTCATGGTGACAACAGCTGGTAGGTTTGGCGGCGGCGGGAGGTCGGGCGGTAGCAGAGGGGGTTGGGGGAGTTCGAGTTCTAGTAGGGGCAGTGGGACGAGTAGTTGGGGTAGTTCGAGTTCTAGTAGGGGCAGTGGGACGAGTAGTTGGGGTAGTTCGAGTTCTGGAAGTCGTACATCTAGCTCTGGGACGAGTTCTTCAGGATTTGGATCGCATTCTTCAGGTTAGTTAGTTTGTGTAGGAGAGCTATATTTTTTTGTCGCAGGCTAATTATAAAATCAGTCGTTTTCCTTATGACTCCGCATATAATGTCATATCATTTGATAACACAATATGTCGAGGCGTTTGGTAGAAGCTCTGATCTGAACTAAAAAAATAACCAATACCTAATACACTTTATGAATCCCAATCCCACATACTCGGTTTTGGTACGAACTCTGTTTGAACTAAACTAAATAAACATCCCAATGTCCTTTTCAAATCCCACATACTCGGTTTTGATAGAAACTTTGATTGAACTGAACTAAATAAAGAACCTAATACCCTTTCTTGAGTGTAAAACTGATGTGACATTGTACAAGTATTTCATGAAATTTAACTTTGAATTTATTAGATAAATGATTCACTATGAAGAAATGAAACTAAATTTTGGACTTCCATTATCTTTATTTACGAATAACACAAATATAAAATAATATTACACAACGTTTCGGTAACTAAGATCTGGTACCGTCAATAGGTGAACTGATACTACTGTAGTATCATCTCTTCAAAATTTCATGAAATGCCTTGACTTTTCTTAAAAACGTAATCTTATAATCAGTCTACGACATAATATACTTACAGTGAATTTATTTTAACGTGAAACATGGGATTTTTCATATTCATGGTTACAAATTTGACAGCAATGTATTAGAGCAGTGGTGCGTAATGCACAAGTGGTGGTTCTCGGACAACTTGTGGCCCTTTACGAAATTTGTGTAGCCCTTTATGAAATTGAAAAAATCAGGATTTATTAAAGTTTCAAATTAAAAATGAAAAAATTCTACATCAAGATAAGAAAATTAGAGTGTATTTATAAATTTATATTATTTTTTATTACCTCTCGCCTAGAGAGGTATAGGGATCGTGAAAAAATTCGATGTCGAGATTTTTGTCAATAAGCACGTTTTAGCACCTTTAGAACCTATTTTGACTATTTTCACGATGATGTCTGTGTGTGTGTCTGTGTGTGTGTCTGTGTGTGTGTATGAAAGTCTGTATGTACGCCTACTATAGCCTTTCGTCCCGGTTCATTATCTCAAATTCTACTGAACATAAAATTCTATTATTTTGCATTATACAATTATATATGTTAATGAAGAGCTGAAAAGATTTTGGTAAAAATCCACCAACCGGAAATGGTACTTTTCTTGTAGCACTATAACATTTTTTGCAAAAATTGTATAAAATAATGCGATTGTTACAATTTGACATACCACACATGAAAGAAGAAATTACATTGTACTATATTTAATCTTACTTGTTTCTATATCTTTAACCAATAAAGAAATATAATTTTTTTAAATATATAATTTTACCTACCACGATTTGTGAATCCCGAAATAGAAATAAAATTTAAAACAAAAATAAAATTGTCAATGTGACAGATAAACAGATGTCTGTGGCAAGGAGGTTTCTCTGTGGTGTAGAATTTTGAAATGTTGGATATAATATAGATATTAACTGGACATAGTAATATGTAAATATGGTATTTATAAAATAAAATAATATATTAAAATAAGAGCTGATTAGATTTGCGAAATATATAATTTATTACCTAATTAAAGCTTAATATTTGGTTAAATACGAGGTTAAATAATAATACTTCAATGTCAAGGCGAGAGGTATTGTAACGGCCACGTCAGATTTTTTTTATAAGGGACATTTATTCATGTTTACTTTTGATTAAAGGTAATGTAATTGAATTTATTTTTTGCGATTATTGCGGCAAACACATAGTCGCCGACTACGTGAGGGCTTCGGGGCTCGGGCCCTCACAGGAAAATATTAATGGTGGCTCTGCCTCCCAAGAACGACACATGTAGATTTTATTTATTTCTGCACAAGAAAGTAAAATTTGGTATTAATAATCTTTTAAAATTCTATTTTAATAAGATATTTTACCTTGAATAAAAAAATTTTCGCCTCCGCGCATTTTCTTAATTCATTCGTTATAATAACGTCCCTGAAAACGTACTCTGAATATACTCCTGCTACGTGACTGAACAAAAATAATTTTTTAGATTTTTCTATTTTTATTAAACCCCAACATGGATTCTCAAAAGTCAGCGCCTATGGGCACATGTAAGTGCACACTGACCTTATTCACTGTATAGGCGTTTTCTTCCATGAAAATTATAAAAAATAAACAAAGATCCCGATTAACAGATGGAAATCTAAAGAATCTTTTGCTTCTTGTGATTGTGACCACTAATATCATTTTTGATATTAGTAGCTTCGAATTTTTTTTGATCCATTACTTAAAGCCAGTGACCTATATTAATTATGGACCGGAAAGAAAGCCTTTGCCCGTGGCTCCATAAAAATCGTATGCAACCCGCATCAATGCATAGAGGTTGTCTTTATCTAATCAACGAAAGTATTGCAGTTGACAAATTTCAGAGCATGCGCAATTGTTACATTAGAAAGAGATGGCATGTTAAAAAAGACAAGGAAGAACTCTCTCCCATGACAGTTCGCAGGAGCCATCAGCCCCTTATATGTTGAAAGTATATGGCTTTGCCGTCCATAATTATTAGAGGTCACTGCTTAAAGCGCAGCAATCACAAATTTGGCTGATGCACGGTCCCTATACAATTTTTAATTTTATAAATGATATTTTTGCAGGTTCTTCACATACTCCCAGCATAGGTTGGCGTGTTGGTACGTCTGACTCAACCAGTCATATTTTACCACTGTCTAGCGGGGCCAGAACTCCGATTAAACCATCGTCAACTAATGGAGGTCAGTTTCTTATTTCATAAGTAGGCAGCTATAAATAAGTTGTTCCCTTAATTACGAACAAATTACTGTCGTGATTTTGGGAATATTTTTGACCCTAGTTTATTTAATCTTAAATCCTTTGATTTTAGGTGTACACAGTCCATCAGCACCGTCACTACCAGGCACAAATTCAAACTCGCACGCCCCATCCGCCCCGCCCATGTCGTTTTCCCCTGGTTCAAACAAACCACCAAGTCCCGGTTGGCATCCTGGCGTAAGCTCCGACGCAGCGAAAACACAACACATCACTAACACTGGACAAGCCCCGCCTCCATATCCTGGAGCGAACACACATTACCCCAACGCAGCTGGCAACTATCCCCACCATGCCCCACCCCCTTACTCCCCGGGTTCTCACTATCCTGTTAATCAAGCCCCACCTCCTTATCCTGGAGCGAACACACATTATCCCAACGCAGCCCCGCCGCCTTACAGTGCTGGCAACTATCCCCACCATGCCCCACCCCCTTACTCCCCTGGTAATCAAGGCCCGCATTATTACCCCCACCAGGCTCCACCCGCCTATCCTGGAGCACATTACCCCGTCCCGCCACCCCCTCCCCCAGGATTCAGTCCTTACGGCGCGACGTACTACAAGGACCGGTCAGGCGTCCGAGGCAGTGACGTCGTAGCGGGACTCGCTCTGTGGGAACTCATGAGGCACAATCATCATCATGGATATGGCGTGCAGCAGGTAGACCAGTCATTTTAGATAGTTTTTTGGCAAATATGAAAAAAAATGATAGGCAACTGAATTTTGGTATACCGTTTTTTTAGGAACCTTTCCACCCAAATATCTCGGGAATCGCGTCAAGGATCGCAAAAAGCGCGAAATACGGGTTCGATGAATTTGAGGGGGAATAAAAACCATGTAATTAGTTTTCTGCCCAAAGTGGGCATACTGCCCATATTGGGTTTTTTAAAATGAGAACCCCACTTTTTACCTCTCGCCACTCATATCTGTAAGAGAGGTATTGTAATCATGCTAAAATTTCGATAGTGAGTTTTCAATGGATAAGCACGTTTTGAGGTCCCTAGAACACGATTTTGATAATTTCGCGATGATGTCTGTGTGTGTGTGTGTGTGTGTGTCAGTGTGTGTGTGTGTGTGTCAGTGTGTCAGGATGGATGTTGGAGGTACGATAACTCAAATACCACTGAATAAAAAAATTTGAAATTTGGTATACAATATTCTGATACCCTAGATTAGATCTGATTAGATTTTGGTGTTGATCGTGCAACCGGAAGTGGTAGTTTCTTGAAGATATGAAGAGTTTTTCTGGAATATTCTCAAAATTTATGAATTAATAGGTATTTTTTTAATAACATTGTATACTAAATGTTACTATCTACAATATGTATTCAAAACGTTGTTTCTATCTAGCTCCATTTTCCAATTACAAGAAGTTAAAAATTCTACAAATTTGTTACAATTTTGATTTATCTGCCTACCTATGGAAACAAAAAATAAAATATTTGAGTGTTAATGTCATATGAATTTTTGACTTTTTGGCAAATTGAAATGGAAAATATGAAATGTCATTTAGTATTTATAAGGTCATAATAAACTTTAATAATATTATAAAAACTACAATTCCCGAATTCCCTTCTGTACAATGGTATATTTGTGAGTAAGTATTACATAATAATATACTTATATTAGAAAAATAAAAATAGTATAGTATGGCGAGAGGTTATGTGTTGGCCACATCGGATTTTTTATTTTGGCAACGTGTTCTACGCAAAAGAGAAAATACTTTTGTAGGAAACGTTTCCTCCCTCCACCACAATATTTCGAGTTATCAGCGCGGGAAAGCGAAAAAATTTGAATCTCGAAATGTATTTTTTTAAACTTTCCAGCTTAATATCTCAGAAACCGTGAAAATATATTATAAAAACTAATACACTTCCCGAATTCACTTCTACAATTGTATATTTATTACCTTTTCATACACACTAATATTAGTAAAATAGTAGAGTATAGCGAGAGGTCATGTGTTGGTCACATCAGATTTTTTAATATAATTCTTGGATTCAGGTGCATCATCATCATTACAATGAGGACACAACCTACCACGACACTATGCGGGAGAGATACACAACTAGAATCACTCCCAACACTAGAACTTCATCTGGGCCTGGTGCTTACAACATTCTAGAGATGACGCACTACATCACTCCTGATGAAAAGGGTGAAATCTACTCCTCTGAAGGTAACATGACTTGCATTTCAGTCTACAACGCTCGATCAGTTTCTACTTGGCATCAGAAACAAGTCACTGATTTCAAGAAACAATTCCCTGAGTCAGTGTACCCGCTGTATAGGTTAGAAAACGATACAGCTTCTGAGAATTTCACGATTGTTCCTGGACGGATCATTCACAGGGAGCCAGTGTCGATCACTTGTTGTGGAACTAGTAATGGAAAAGTAGATTTAAACCTGCTAACGAACGGAAAGCATCCTAATGTTAATTGTGTGAACCATGTGGGACACATTCCAATAAAGAAATTAACTTTCATTAAGACTGACGAAGTTGTTCAGTCTGCACCAGCTGGACCGTGGTACCCTGTAGAACTTCATGAACCTAATGCTACTACACCAACACCATTAGCAACTTTTCCACCAGGTTGGAACGAGACACCAACGCTAAATTTGACAGGAACGACTCTTGCCCCATTTTCGCCCAATGTTACCAACACTACGACTCTTGCTCCGTTTTCGTCCAATGTTACCAACACTACAACTCTCGTAGCTCCATTTTCTAATTCTTCTGATCCAGCAGTAGTACCAACAGCTACATCTGTTGATTTTAATCAAACATTTTCGCCATTAGAAGTAAACAATAACACTGCATCAGTTAATGTGACGCAAGTCTTTAATTCATTGAGTAGCAATGGTGCTACTGAAAGTTCTATTGTTGTTACTACTAATAGTCCAAGTGATTTAATTATAGAATAAGTGGTGTGCATTTAGCTAGTGCAATTATTTTAGATTAATTTGTATATACCTTTTAATAAAATAAGACTATTTTGTAATAAATAGATTTATAATTAATTCGAGTTTATTACTAATATAGGTATCAATTTTAATGCTATAACCTTTCGCAACTTGATAAGACATTTATGTGATAAGACATAGTAATTATTATTTGTATTCATTATTATAAAATTATTAAAAACACCTCTAATCTTTTTTATAAAATTGTAATATCAATTTCGGTGAACAAACATTTTATTTACAAAAACTAAAACTATGCTTATGTTAAGAGCTGGAAATGGTCTGAGTAAAACTAAGACAAAAAACCAAAAACAAAGACTAAATCGTAGATAAAATATTGAATGCCACACGTTTGATATAACTAGTGTAAGAAACTTGGGTGATAAAAACACTCGGCTGATCGCCTCGTGATTTAACATCATACACGTTTCATTATATATTATATATCAAACTTGTATTATTAATATCTATAATATCTGCCTTTTTGCAGTCCTTCCTAAATTAGTTATGATACGATATTACGCGGTAAATTGTGATTTTTATCCTAATTAATTAATATTGATTTGTAACTAACCAGTACGTTTTATATGATTGTTTCATTTGTTCAATACGGTTATAAGTAATAGAAATACTTAACTTTCCGTTGCACAATGTTGCTAATAATAAAAATTGCTTCATGGTTTATTTTGAAGATGGCAAATGTTGCTGATAGAGTAGCACCGTACTTTGGCTTGGAAATGCGATATGATTCTGTGTATGACACTTTAGATTGGGTGGTGCATTTGTTGCATTATACTGGCGTGGTTCTCTGGGACCGACAAATCATTAATAATCGTCTGATTATTAAACTAAACAAAATAACATGGAAACAATATATACCAGCAGCAGGTATTTATTTATTTATTATACAAATTTTAAGCGTAATGAATTAAATTACGAACAATTCATAACACGACTGGGATCAAGCTCGAAATTATTATTTCTTCATTGAAAATTTTTAAAATATAAACTAGTCCGATATTGTTTGAAAACTGTCAATTTTGATAAAGAAACAAAAGAAACATTGAGAACATCATTAATCTACAGAACTAATTAAATATTTTTTGTAAAAATATGGAAAAAAAATCTGCTGTGGCCAGTACATGACCTCTCGCCTAATTCTGCTTATTCTATACTAATCTTATAAATAGTTTTACTTACATTTTAATAGTTTCATGTTCATGTAATATGTAAACCAAGATGCAAGCAAAAGATGTCAACTGTAATGTCACTGTCATTATAATTAAAATTTTGAGTAAAAACAAATTTTATATCATGGACAACAAGATATTGGTACTTAGTTGCACTTTATTTTATTGCTAATTACTACCAGATTCAGCAAATTGTATTTAAAATTAACTGTACCCATAGATAATTATATTACCTTTTATTTTTAATTGCAAAAATTGTCATAAATAAATAATGTACCAATTTATTTAAGAAAAACTATATCAAGTTCCAAAAAGTACTACTTCCGGTTTGCGGATTTCTACCAAAATCTTATCCGGTGTTAAGATCCTTATTAAAATCCTAAATATGAAATTTGGTTATTAAAGGTTTGATACATTTTAAGTTATCGTGGACGAAAAATCGGCACATACGTCCATACATCCATACATACATACGCACACACACACACACAGACATCATCGTGAAAATACTAAATTCGTATTCTAGAGACCCTAAAACGTGCTTATCCACCAAAAACTCATACTCGAAATTTTTGACCCATTACAATACCTCTCTTATAGAATATGAGGCGAGAGGTAAAAATTATAATTTTTTTGAAAAAATATTTATTTGAAGCAGTTATTTTTTGTTTATATTTTTTACATTAAAAAGTTATAAACAATTACTGAACTCCACCCAAGGGGCGAAAGTACCCTACCGGTGGGGCATATTCGTCCATTTTCAGACCTTTTTTTAAAACAATAATTACTATAATTAAACATTATTTATTTTTTGTATTTGTATTTCGGTTGTATATAACAGGGTGTTCATTTTAAGTGGCGCACCATTGCTATCTCGAGAAGTATAAGAGCTACGAAGTTGGTTAAATTAGCAAACAATTTCTATTTTATAGGCCTACTTTAATGAAAGAAACAAGAAATTTTTTAGACCAGTGGTTCTCAAAATATGAGGTGCAACTTTCCTATTTCAAACGGGGACCTATTTTTTTATTGCAATATTTGATTAAGTATTTTTTTCTGAATTCAACGAGATATTAGTTTCATACCCTTGCATAACAAAAACATGAAAAACGCTATTGAAAATTATGATAATTTAATTAAAATCTGATTGTTACAAGAGTGCTATGGAAGAAAACAATTGAATATTTTGTTTCATATTAATTGTTATTTGTTAGTTAAAAAGATTGTTTGATTTTAATCAGGAGATCAGGACCGCTACTGAGTTTATGGTTCGAACTACTAAGTACTCAGTAGGGTGGCGAGTGGCGGTAACTACCAGACACGTGTTTCGACCTTATTATTTAAATTTTGGTCTGATCAGTGTAGTATAACGGTTGTACTAGAATCTTTTTCACTAACAATTCATATGAAACAAAATATTCAATTGTTTTCTTCCATAGCACTCTTGTAACACCCAAATGTAAATTAAATTATCATAATTCTCAATAGCGTTTTCTTATGTTTTTGTTATGCAAGGGTGTGAAACTAATATCTCGTAGAATTCAGAAAAAAATACTGAATCGAATAAGCGAATAAAAAAAACTAGGTCTTCATTTGAAATAAGAAAGTTGCATTTCGTAGTTTGAAAGCACTGGTCTAAAAAAATTCTTGTTTCGTTCACTAAAGTAGTCCTATAAAATAGAAATTGTTTGCTAATTTAACCAACTTCGTAGCTCTTATACTTCTCGCGATAGAAATGCTGCGCCATTTATAATAAACACCCTGTATAGTTTAAACTTAAAAAATTCTTTTTGTTTCATGATCAGCACGTCGTATAGTATATACCCTTCAATTTTTTGTCCTAAGTTGTGGAACAGCCTGTATGTAAATTTACTTATATTGTCATATTTTGATATGTAGGCCAAAGCTTTATTCACTTACTAATGGACATCTATTCCAATTTTTATTAGTAATTATTATTATTTACAGGTTTACTATTCATATTGACAATTCGCATTATTCTTGTAATTGAAGAAAAATTTAAATTGGACATGACCTATTTAGAAGCGAGCCAACTAGGTTTCCTATTAATTTGTCCAATTTATGCAATATTAGCAATAATAAAATCAATGAATTCTATGAACATTATTGCACACATGTTTGAAATTCAAGATGCAGCTGACAAAGCTATGAAGAAACTAAATTTGACAGTCAATTATCGCTTCGTAATAATGACAACCATCATTGTATTAATAGTTAGTTACCAAGGTAATGTTGGTATTGGTGCGCTACTTCTGAAATTTTCAATGTCTGAAACTCATTCCTTTATTCACATTTTCTTCTTTGTAAGTAGCACTTACCTTTTCTGTATGTATGTGATGTGGGTTTTGTTTCAATACGCCGGCCATCCATTTGCTTGCTGCATTCGACTAGCTGAGCTCAACAGCTTTATAGAGAAAGAGATTGACGCTATAGACACCGACGCAATGTTGGATGATTTTGTACGTCACATTGATGATGTGAATTGGGAGTTTCCTAGTCCTCGCACATCTACGCTGGACATGCAGGCTGTGGCAGATGTACTTTCCACTCACTGTGAGATTATGAAGTCACATTATTCTTTTCATTCTTTTCTTTATCTATATATAATACATCTTGCTATACTAATGAGTGGAGTATTTGTATATTTATATAGTCGTCAAATGGTACCATTGTCTATAGTTATCTGGCCTATTGGTACTACATTTTTAATACTTTCAATTGTATCAGGGATCTCCGAGATTTACAAACGACAGGTATGTTGACTATTTAAGTTTATAGGTTTATACAAACGAGTCACTTTGTACCCACCACGAGACAGTTTTGATAAGCATGGAATTTGATTGTAGGTATTAAGTGAAACCGCTGAGGCAAGAAATTTCTCGTCTAATTCTCGTTTCTTCTCGAAATTCGAGACGAGAACCAGTAAGGATGAGAATTAATATTTTGAAACAAAAAATATTTTTCAAGAAATAGACTGTATCTTAAAGAAACATTTGATCTTTTTCTCTATTTAATGTCAAAATATTATTTATTTGTCTTTATGCGTAACATTTTCTTGTTTTAATACAGATCTATTTATTTTTTCTTTCCCGGCCTATATAATAGGGAATTGTGATTTTTTGACAGTTCGAGATTTTGGTGAATCTTCACGTTTTAGACCCTACTGAACCAAAACAAAAAACAAAATTTAGGCAGACCTATATGTTGTTCAATTTATTTTTCAATTGACCTATCCTGTTGAACATCGGTTGCGCACACATGCTTGGACATTGGGCATCTGGTTAGAGGAAGTGAGTACGATAGATACAAAGTAACATGTGTTGAGTGAGACAGCAGAACTGCTGCGCAGTACGCTATGACAATAGAAAGTGCGGTTAGTTGAAGTTTGACATTTCTTATTTTAAATTTTTTAAATATAGGGGAAAAGTTTAATTCAATTCAATGACATTGCGCAATTTGAACAATTTAGTACGCAACAGGCATGAAACAAATTAATGAAATCGTTAAAAAATTGTAATTAAATTTTGACATTTGTACAAATCTGTCAAAATACGCAAGCATCATCAGGATTGGTCTATTGACGTCACTTCCTTTTGCCACAAGCATGCGCACAGCGTACTGCACACCAGCTTGCTGTCTCACTCAACACAATGTTACTTTGTATCTATCGCATTCACTCCTTCTGACAGGATAGGTCAGTTCTTGTATTTTCGATCAACATAACCTCACATATGTCAGCGCTAAAATTCCAAACAAATATTAGGAACGAAAGCATATTCACCCTTTTCTTATGTATGAATAGCGATGAATTTGTTTTAGACGCGATACACAATGGATTTGATAGTTGAATGGAATGCCTGTTATTTTGATCCTGAATCGATTCATGTGGTAAGACTTGATCAGATTGTTACTTATCCATGATACTAAATAATTTCAATTTACAGCGCAATTCAATTTTACTGCAAGCCACACACGAAGTGAACCCACCAGTCCTTGTAGGTACATTTCCATTGGATAATAATTTATTAATAGTGGTAAATATTGAAGCTGTGTACAAATAACGCATGTATCAGAAGTTTTGGCAGAAATATGAAACTTTTTTATAAAATAGTTATTTATGTAACAAGTACGCAAAATAGAGTTTAGGAGGACGAATCTATTTACGGATGAGGCGCCAGCCGAGTCTTTAAATTAGAAGAGTCCTCTAAAACTCAGTTTGTGAAGGAACTTGTTACATACAAAAAAATGTAGTATATATTCTCCAAAGGTAACTTATCGAAATTATTCTAAACTACAACTTTAAAATAAAATTTTGGTAAACGTAGACGATGAAACAATGAATTTCAGTGAAAATTTGTAGATTAACTAAATATCCAATGAAATTCTTTAATTTCTGATAACGTGTACGAAATTGACCAATGAATACAACGTTTAACTGACAGCAACCCATGAGACATTATCACTAAGGTCAAATACTTATTAAAATTATAAGTATTTATCAATGGTCGAGGGTTATTCGGACAGAAAATTTTATTAATTGAAGTATCATTTTCATTACCAAAACGTGCAAATGAACATAAATCATTGTAACCTAGTAAGAGGTGGTTTTGGCCAAAATCCACCCTCGCAGAGCCACCCCCGGGCATCGTAGGGGTGTTCCGAGGCCATATTTGGAATCAGCACCCTCGAAAACCCCCGAGGAGTAATTTTCACGTTATTTTACGTTACGTTATCGACTTTGTATAATTTTGAATGAATTATGCAATTTCGGGGATGCATTTTATGCACTGGAGATGCACTTTCGGCCGAGGGGCTCTTTTTCATATGTACAATGAATGCCTGGTATTTTACCGAGTAAGATTGTTAATTTTTATTTCATGTTTCTTTCGTGAAAGAAATCGATTTGAACAACTTATTCGATGCAGTGTTTTTATTCTGAACATCTTTTGTATTTACACTTTTGCTCTAAAATCAATAGGTAAAAATTTTTTTAACATTGTATTTCCTATAGTTCGAAAATAAAGTCTACACCCGGTTATGAAAATCACATAAGCGATATATTTTTTACCAAAACTTTTGTTTCATACGTTATTTATACTACTTGTTTAATTAATGCTATAAACAATTCTATTTTCAGGTGATTGAAATGGTTATCGCTTTCGTTAATTTTCTTATTCAATCCACCACTTAGTTATGCGAATAGGAATCAATATACTTTACACAAACTTATATTTCCAAGTGCGTTGTGTGGCCGACTGTGTTCTGTCAACTCAGATTCGAATCTAGTCAGTAACAATTTAACAACAACAAAATACCCCGTAGCGCAGTCTTCGCAAACACTCCTGAGTAGGTTAGATTAGGTGGTCAAAAACAGTATATATGTCTATATACACCTATCTCAAATTAAATTTTAAAAATTCTATTTCCCAGCAAATTCTTAACTGGATGTTAGGTGGTCAAAAATAATATGTCTATACCTACCTTAAATTAAATTTTAAAAATTTGGTAGGAGGTTGGGGACGCCTGCAGTGGCGTACCCTGACAATAGCCTTAGAGGGAGGATATGAAAATAAAAATATTTTTGATAATGATGATGTCATTGCAATTTATTCAGTTCCTGTGATATTTATTTTTACAATAATTACTAATTCCCTAATCAAAAATGCTTGACATGCTTACATTTTTTTTAAATAACTTACAAATGGTTTAGAAAAAGTACCTACACAAAATCTTCAAGAACTTATTTTTAAAGGTTAATAGGAAATATTAATACAAGTTCTATGAATTTTTCATCATTTTGTCATATAACAAAAATTTAGTGAATTGCCATAAGAGTCCATGTAAAATGAGCGTAATTTCAACATTTAATTACGCAAAAACCGGATAGACGAAAATTAAAAAAATATATTTTAGAATCTCAATAGTGAAATGAAAGCACTGTATAAATTTCAGCCTCTCATCATCATTTTAATATACGGTCACCAACCTCCTTAACTGGATGACAAAATATTAAAATTAGGATTTCTGCAATTTATTAACTTAATGTACTATTAGTAGGTGGTCAATTTATTTTTATCGTAATTCCGTTAAATATATTTTAGATTTCTGACTGGTCAATTAGGCGGGCCCTTCTTTCTAACTTCTGAACTGTTCAAGATGCAGGGCTGATCTTGCCACCATTGACTCAAATTACAGAAGTTAAGATTACGGAAAATATTTTGTGGTCTTAATTAAGAGGACCCTTTTTTGTAATTTCTGAACGGTACAAGATACAGGGTTGATCATAGCACTATTGGATTCTATGAGTTAAATTATATAAGATTAGATTATCTATACTAATATAATAAAGAGGAAAGATTTGTTTGTTTGTTTGAATTGAATAGGCTCCGAAACTACTGGACCAATTTGAAAAATTCTTTCACCGTTGGGAAGCTACACAATCCGCGGATGACATAGGCTATATTATATTTTCAAAAAAAAAAATCAAAATTATTTCTTCTTATTACGAAAATGTACAGTGATTTGGAACTTAATTGAACAAAATAACAAACAGATTAGTATTAGATTGGACATTGGATTTCTTGAGTAAAATTACAGAAGATTAGATTATTGAAAATATTTTGTAGGTTTATGGTGGGATTCTGTTGAAATCTGTAGTTGCTACAGATCTATAAAACTATAAATAATAAACAATATCGCAATGAAATTTATAAGCATACTCGTATGAACATTTTTATATTTGCAAGCAAATATTGATGTGATTTTGTTCAATATTTAAAGATTTACAAATTTGTAAAATTTATAGATTTGCACAGAATCCCACCATTAATTAAGAGGGCCCTTTTTTGTAACTTCTGAAAGGTACAAGTTACAGGATTGATTTTTGCACCATTGTATTTCTTGAGTTAAATTACATAAGATTAGATTAATTAAAATATTTTGTGGGTTACATTCAAAATTCCCTTTTTTGTGACTTATGAACAGTACAAGATACAGGGCTGATCTTAGCACCATTGGATTCCTTGAGTTAAATTACATAAGCATTGAATTATGAACATTTTTTGTGGGCTTAATTAAGCGGGCCTTTACTTCTAAACGGTAAAAATACAGGGCTAATTTTGCCACCATTGGATTCCTTGACTTAAATTACATTATCTTAGATTTATGAAAATATTTTGTGGACTTAATTAAGCGGGCACTCTTTTCCTACTTCTAAACGGTACAAGATACAGGACAGACCATGGCACTATTGGATTACTTGAGATAAATTGAATAAGATTTGATTAATGGAGATATTTTGTGGGCTTAATTATGAGGGCCCTTTTTCGTAACTTTTGAACGGTTCAAGATACAGGACTGATCTTGGCACCATTGGATTCCTTGAGTTAAATTACATAAGATTAGATTAATGAAAATATTTTGTGGGCTTAATTCTGAGGGCCCTTTTTGTAACTTATGAACGTTACAAGATACAGGGCTGATCTTGGCACGATTGGATTCCTTGAGTTAAATTACATAAGATTAGATAAATGAAAATATTTTGTGGTCTTAATTCAGAGGGCCCTTTTTGTAACTTATGAACGCTACAAGATACGATACAGGATTGATCTTGGCACCATTGGATTCCTTGAGTTAAATTACATAAGAATAGATTAATGAAAATATTTTGTGGTCTTAATTAAGAGAGCCCTTTTTTGTAACTTCTAAATGGTACAACATATAGGACTGATCTTGGCACCATTGGATTCCTGGAGTAAAATTACATAAGATTAGATAAATGAATTTTTTTGTGGGCTTAATTAAGAGGGCCCTTTATAACTTCTGAACGGTACAAGATACAGGACTGATCTTGGCACCATTGGATTCCTTGAGTTAAATTTCATAACACTAAGTTAATGAAAATATTTTGTGGGTCTAATTAAGAGGGCCCTTTTTTGTAACTTGTGTACGGTACAAGATACAGTGCTATCTTGGCACCATTGGATTTCTTGAGGTAAATTACATAAGTCTGGATTAATGAAAATATTTTGTGGGCTTAATTAAGAGGACCCTTTTTGTATCTTCTGAACGGTACAAGATACAGGTCTGATCTTGGCACCATTCCTTGAGTTAAATTACATAAAGATTAGATTGATGAAAATACTTTGTGGGCTTAATTAAGAGGGCTCTTTTTTATAACTTATGAACGGTACAAGGTACAGGGCTGGTCGTTATTTTTATTGTGCTTTTAGACTGACTTCTACACTGTACCGACCATTTTATTCCTTGCCCATGAACACAAGTTTTGTCACCTGGTAATATGTTAATTTTTGTGGATTTCTTTCTGTTACACTTTCTTCATAATTAGGGCGTGGTATTCTCACATAAATTTTTGTTACTGTTAGAGCGAAATTATTATTTGTTGTACCTAACGTTTGTAAAATACCTGCATATAATTATGTTTTTATATATTTAATTTTTATGTATGTCTATTTAAATTATTGCAAACTGTTTTATAATATTTAATGTAATAAAAGTACCATTACTTGTATAGTTTTAAATATACAGGGTGTTAATACTAAGTTGTAACACCCGAAAATGGCAGTTAGAACTCATCGAAACAAACAACTTTTTTATTAAAATTTTTTGATTTGGAGCCCCAGTTCCGAGTTATAGGCGTTTTTTTGTTTTTCGAAAAATCGTCATTACTCCGTTATTTTAAGGAATATTTAAAAAATACAAAAAATTTCAGCATTTGCTTTCGGTTCTGTAAAACATTTGTATTTAGAATTATTTTCTATTTTATCAAATAACAAAATGGCGACGGATCAAACATTTCAAAACAAGATATTTTGAAAACCACTCGATCGATTTTTGAAAATAAAACATTTATAAAATCCACTATCTACTATAACATTTTCGATCTGTCCAAAAAAAGTTTTTATTCAAATGGGAATTACAAAATTATTTTAACAAATTGCAACAATAATTTAAAACAAACTAGGTTTGCTGCTATTAAACAAGAAAAATAAAACAATGAACAATGAAACAACAAGGAAGGGACTAAATTTGATTTTCAAAATGGCCACCATTCGCAGCAACGCAAACCCGGCAGCGTGTATCTTGTAATTCAATTTGATTAAAAACTTTTTTTGGGCAGATTGAACAAAATGTTTTAGACCAATGTTATAGTAGATAGTTTAAATATCATGTTTTGAAATTTTTGATCGGTCGCCATTTTGTTATTTTATAAAATAGAAAATAATTCTAAATACAAATGTTTTAGAGAACCGAAAGAAAATGCGGAAACTTTTTGTATTTTTTAAATATTTCTTAAAATAACGGAGTAATGACGATTTTCCGAAAAACAAAAAAACGCCTATAACTCGGAACTGGGGCTCCAAATCAAAAAATTTTAATAAGAAAAGTTGTTTGTTTCGATGAGTTCTAACTGCCATTTTCCGGTGTTACAACTTAGTATTAACACCCTGTATATTTGATTTGTGTAATGCTTTGTTATTTAATTATGTATGTGTGTGAATAAAAGTATCGTATAATAATTATATTATGTATTGTTTGTACTTATATTATGTATATAAAAAGAAAAATGAACGGTCTCAATTTTTCCCATGTTTTCTTTAATTTGTTCAATATATTAAAATATAGATATATGAGTTTTGAAAAAATAAACAATTTTTAATTTATATACTAATCACGTCTTACGTCCTGTTATATAGAACAATACTTAACACTTAAGGCCGTTGGATTCCCAAGCGAAAGATGGCTGAAAATTAGTGATTTTGTGATCAATTTTTTGAGAAATCTATCCACACAAATTTGATGCCAAAAAATCATATGGTTCATATTAACTTAAACTAGGGAATGATGGAATTAGAATTTTGATATTGTTCTTTATTATTGATATTTTTAGATCACATCTGAAAATTTGTTACAATTTTTCTCATAGTTGGATAAGATTTTAAAACTGAACTAAGCAAAAATCAAAAGATAAACTTGTAATCTAGAGGATGATCAACTTATAATTTTGATTTATTCCTTATTTGCGTTACAATAATTATAACATAATGTGTTTCGTGTTTTGTGATTATTTTACCTAGTTCTGTTACTTTATTCGTTCAACAATTCGGCAGTGCATCTTGGGTTGCATACCCAAGTAATGCTTTACCTGTTCTAATAATCTCACTTGAAAAGGTTCGGCTGTTGACATTGTAAAGGCAGAGTCATAAACTTAAGCAAACACAAACATCAGAAATATTCACAGAAATATTCTTTTCGAAAAATTTTTATGAAATACAATTATGATTATGATACATTATGAAATTTCTAAAAAAAATAAAAAAAGGTTAAAAACACATTTATTTGAAATAATATAATCTATATTTTCCTTATAAGAAAACAAACAAAATTAAATACAAAAAAATCTGACGTGGACACCACATGACTTCCTTGTACGCCTATTAAACTGTTCATACTTTTCTTAATAACTAAAATGTAGAATAATATAAAAAAATCTGACGTGGCCACCACAAGACCTCCCGCCATACCTACTTTATTCTTTTACCTACATATTTCATCGACATTAAAATATGAACAAAAACATGAAGTACAGGTTGCAATAAATAAAATTATTATAATTACTATTATACATTTAGTCAGAACATTACAAACAAATAATCGAATGTAGAAAAATACAAATATTATTAAATATTTATTTAAAAACAAATTAGTAGCGAATTCTTAAAGGCATGTTTCGCGCATGTCTGGTAGTTCAGGTAATAATGAATTATAATAAAATGTGTGAAGCTGTTGTTCCATGTTATTTTTCCAAAAATCAAGATCTACAATAATTTCTGCTATAAAAACGTCAATTTCTGTCCATACCATAATAGTTATTTGTGTATCAAGGCTGTAAAAGTGATCTTTTTTTGCCGAATCTGAAGTTTGCAGCCGAGGCGTAGGCCGAGGCCAGCAATTCAGGTGAGGCTAAAAACACTTTTAAGCCGAGGTGCACACAACATTTTTTAGGTGGCTATCACAAAAATATATAATTTTATGTCAAAAAAAGTTTCTTAGTATCATAAATAATTTTATTTATATAATTTAGGCTAACTAAGTTGTAGGTAATTACTTCTAAATATATTTACCAATTAAAATTAAATAAATTTGTTATTTAGCGACCGTAAAGTAAATGCGGCCGTGAAGTAAAAGCGGCCGTGAAGTAAATGCGGCCGTAAAGTAGTCATTTTGACAGATGTCAAAAAATGTTACACTTTACGGCTGTCAAAGGATACGTAAAACAACTATTTATGCAATAGCCACCTAAAAAATCTATTTCTTCTTCAATTTTTGCAGATAAAATAGCCTTTGCTGTTTTTTCGTGTTTCAGACCATGTTTTATACTATCATTGCCTGTAAAATTAGATTTTGTAATGGCTAATACTCTTGCTGCGGTGGCAGTATTTTTCTTTTTTTTACAAATTGACCCAAAAATACCTTCTAATTATCATTTCCCAGATTCTGAGATGTCGAGGGTTGGCAATAAGTAATAATTCACGTAAGCGGTTTAACAAACTATACCCTAATCGGGATTATTTACTTATTGGTAATACGTTAATTAGGTACCTTTTTTGTTTGTGACTCTCTTCGTGCTAATTAAATAAATATTCAAATTCATTAGACATATAAGTAAGGTACCGGTACTTTAAAATACACCGATAAGCTACTTAAATGTTCCGTAAAATATTACGAGACTTATAGTGGGATTCTGTGAAAATCTGTAGTTGCTACAGATCTATAAAATTGTAAATATTATACAAAATCGCAATGAAATTTCAAATCATATGAACATTTTTATATTTATAACAAACATTGATGTGATTTTGTTCAATATTTAAAGATTTACAAATTTGTAAAACTTATAGATTTGCACAGAATCCCACCATTATTCCCAAAGATTGAGCGTCTAGTGTACGCGTGTACGGTATATTGTATAAATGTAAACAGTTACAGTAAGTAGATGATTTATGATCATAGTTATGTCCCTTCTATGTTCTACCTGGCAAGCTAAACGCAATACTTTTCTTGGATAATTTGTATGTTTCCAAGTGTGCTGATTTGAAAAGCACTATGCATCCAACTTTTCTGAAAGGCGTAAACATGAATTTCTTCCACGATATCCGACGGCCTTAACTTTTCAAGGGTGAAATTGTTCAAAACGAGACTAGTGCTGCCATCTCTTGGTGTGACGTCACAAAAGTATTTGTCCAGTGGGTTTAAAAATGAATCAAAAGTGCAATTACGCTAGGAAATTTTATTGATATTGAAACGGTTATATCTTGTAAACTAAGGGTTGCACGGCAAAAAGGGGTGCATATTTGGAATCAGCGTGTTCGAATTAGGGGGATAGAGTACAAATTACCTTCGTTAAATGCATATTATTCTGCGCATTAATCTCAATTAACTTTGATTACAGCTGTGATACTTACATTGATCTGCTAGTTTTTAGTATATTTCTTGTACTTGTTCATTGTCGCTAACTTTTTTCAGTTGTGAGCTCCGCTACTTAGGGATCCATAGTTTGACTAGTGTGAATACGTGTTGTTGTAACCAGCTGCTTGTCCAGTGAGAACCGTCACCGTAACCTAAAGCTTACAAGCCGACACTAACCAAGCTTGCATCATTCCACATCGAAGTCTCCTGACGTGCAGAATTCGTGCGTTACCAACTCACTACTCGAGCTATCTGTCCGTATGATTGGTTACCAGCTTTAAAAAGATCGTGATTTGGATTCAGCAATCAGAGACCGCCTCAGCTCACTTCTCCAAGCTTGCCATCAGCTTCAGCAGTTAGCACTACGCTTCCACGACGAGTCCAGGCTTTGTAACGCTTTTATTTAGTCCCGGACAAAGTTTGCATTTTGTTGCCGCTATGATTTCCAGCGTTGCGAGCGTAATTCAGGTAACCTTATATATATATATATATATATATATATATATATATATATATATATATATATATATATATATATATATATATATATATATATATAATTAGAGTTAAACAATCTCGGGAATCGGTCAGGGCTCAAATACTAGTTGTTATTACGTACTTAAATTTATTTCAAAAATTCCAATATTTCGGACATTAATTGTGTCCTTCATCAGGGAAACTGTCAGGAAAATACAAAAATATAAATAAATATAACATGAAAATTACACAAAAAATACATTGAAAACATTTTTTAAAAAATACTTACGAAAAGTATTAAGTATTAAGAATCTGAACGCAAAACACTGTCTGCAGTACCGGTTTTCTTCTATCAACATTTAAATATTTATGTTTTGTTACTTTGGATGATTTATACATTTATAAGAACAATTTTTATAATTTTATACTTTGCACTCTGCGTATCTAAATATAACAAGTAATAGCAGGTGGTTCAGCCGTTGGACAATTCTCTGATTTCCCGCTCAAAATGTTGTTGGTTGGTTGGTAACTCCCACCTGTTGAACATGGCCTACTTCAAGTTGTAGAGTGACGTTTTGGAGAAATATTTCGCACGTGACAGAAGAGGTTAATTATGTTTGGTTCCAATGTTTGTTTAAAAGGAGATTGTAGTTTGTGTTGATGTTGTTAATGTCTTTTTTGCTGTTAATGGTGTTATTTGTGACAGCTATGTGAAACATTTCTAGCAGTTTCCTTTTGCTTGTGTTTTTTTCAGTTGATAATATACTAACGTCTTCTTTTTTAAAGCCATGTTTAAGGTTTCTACAGTGCACCGCCATTGTACAGGATTTTGTAGGAATTTTGATATCACTTATGTGTTGGGTCAGCCTGGACTTAAGGGCTTGACTTGTTTCACCTACATAACATTTATCACAATCTGCACATTTAATTTTATAAACTATATTACTTCTTTCAGGTGTTTTTATTTTCTCTTTGGTTTTTGTGAAATACTTGTTGAGCTGTTCTCGGTTTTTACAAGCTATTTTGATGTTTTCATTTTTGAAAACCTTCATTAATTTGTATGACAGATCTTCAATGAAGAGTATGGAGCTGTATTTAGTTGCATTATCATCATCCTTAGCTTCTTGTATTAAACCGTGTCTTGGTGTTTCAGTATTGCTTGTGTAAATCAACTTTTTGAGAAAAGCTGGTGGATATGAGTTCTTCCTGAGTGTAATATAAAGTTCTTCCATGTTTTTTCTGTGGTACATTGGGTGTGATAGTTTGAGTATTCGTTGTTTAAGTCCTTGTACAAAGTTTATTTTTGTCTTAAGTGGTTGTTCACTTCTGTAGTTTAGATATCTTCCTGTGTGTGTTGGCTTTTTATAGTAGTCGAGCGTTATTATATTGTCCTCTGATCTAATCAGCAGCGTGTCTAAGAAAGGAACGCTATTGTTTGTTTCCTTCTCACATGTGAATTGTAAGTGTGTGTTATAATTGTTGAACAAATTTAATGTGTATTCGATTTTGTTGTTAGGTACTGCTAATATTACGTCATCCACAAATCGTTTGAGGAATGGCAGCTCATAGTCCAGTTTCTTAACGCATGTGTCTATAAGGATATCCATCACTCTATTCGCCAGGACTGGGCTGATCGAACTACCCATGCTCAATCCAAAATTTTGACTGTAAAAAGTTCCGTTGAAAACACAATAGTTGCATTCCATCACAAGATTTATGCATTCCAGGAAATACCGTTTGTCCAGGGTACAGAAGTTTTTTATGGTTTCCCAGTTCTGTTCGATGTCTTGGAGAACTAGTTCTTTCGGGACATTACTGTATAGTGAGACGACATCTAGACTGATTAGTACGTATCCTGGTGGTAAGTTGTAGTTGTTTATTGTGTTTGCGAAATCAAAAGAATCTTTAACATTGTGTGTGTTTTCAGAGTCCATGGCATTAGTGAGCACTTGCGCAAGATATTTAGATATTTTATTTACTGGAGAATTTATTCCACTTACGATTGGTCGAATTGGTAATTCCAACTTATGCGTTTTAAGAAGACCATAAAACGCTGGAGGAGTGGCTGTGTACATCATGAGGTTTTTAGCTAATTGTTCGTCAATTTGTTTTTCACGTTTTAGTTTTGACACTAATTCATTGTTTTTCCTTTGAAATTTGCTTGTTGGATCCTTTTTTATTTCCTTGAACGTGTTATCATCATTTAGAATATCTAAACATTTATCAATATATGCCTGTTTATTTATAAGTACAGTTGTGTTACTTTTATCTGCTTTGATTATGTAAATTTCAGGATTTTCCTTTTTAAATTTAATTAGTTGATTAGGCTTTAAAGTTGTTTTTGTTTCTGGATTGTTGGATTTTCTATTCATAAAGTTTGTTATGATGTTAATACATTCAGCTCTGTATTTATCCCTTTCTGTGTGTGTGCATAAATTGATTGTATGTTCTACGTCAGTTAGAAGTTTAATTATGTTAATGTCTTCTGTTTTAGTGGTTGGAAGACAGAATTTTGGACCGAGCGCTAAAGTGTCATGAACTTCTTGGGTTAATTCCACATTGGAATGATTTTCTATCCACTTTTCTTCGATGTTAATCTTCTTGTTGTTGGCAAGTTGCAAAAGTTTGTTAAATTTATTTGTGTTATTAATTTTGTTATTATTGAATTGTTTTTTATAATGTATTTGTTGTTTATGGTTGAATTTGTCAAATATGTCTTTTGTTAGTTTTGGTTTCACAAAATTCATACTATAGTTCAATTCTTTTTCCAATTTTCTTATGGTGTTACAAGTAACTTTTATTTCTAAGTTTAGTATATTTTTCTTGGACATATTGGTGATATTTTCAAGTTCATAAGCAGTTTGATTGTCCAATCTGTCAAATAGATTGTATAAACACATGAAATGTTGAATTATATGTGTCGGAATCAGTTGTTGTGATCTGCATCTGAGAAGAAAAATTCGTCTGTTCCGGTATGCTGCCAGTTTTTTGTTCGTAGTGGCCCACGTTTTCATGTTTTTTACTGTTTCACTTCCATGCGTTGACAGTATGTCTTGATAGAAACCCATCTTATTATTGTAATAGAAAAAATGTTATCGACCGTTTGTAGTATAATTAGAGTTAAACAATCTCGGGAATCGGTCAGGGCTCAAATACTAGTTGTTATTACGTACTTAAATTTATTTCAAAAATTCCAATATTTCGGACATTAATTGTGTCCTTCATCAGGGAAACTGTCAGGAAAATACAAAAATATAAATAAATATAACATGAAAATTACACAAAAAATACATTGAAAACATTTTTTAAAAAATACTTACGAAAAGTATTAAGTATTAAGAATCTGAACGCAAAACACTGTCTGCAGTACCGGTTTTCTTCTATCAACATTTAAATATTTATGTTTTGTTACTTTGGATGATTTATACATTTATAAGAACAATTTTTATAATTTTATACTTTGCACTCTGCGTATCTAAATATAACAAGTAATAGCAGGTGGTTCAGCCGTTGGACAATTCTCTGATTTCCCGCTCAAAATGTTGTTGGTTGGTTGGTAACTCCCACCTGTTGAACATGGCCTACTTCAAGTTGTAGAGTGACGTTTTGGAGAAATATTTCGCACGTGACAGAAGAGGTTAATTATGTTTGGTTCCAATGTTTGTTTAAAAGGAGATTGTAGTTTGTGTTGATGTTGTTAATGTCTTTTTTGCTGTTAATGGTGTTATTTGTGACAGCTATGTGAAACATTTCTAGCAGTTTCCTTTTGCTTGTGTTTTTTTCAGTTGATAATATACTAACGTCTTCTTTTTTAAAGCCATGTTTAAGGTTTCTACAGTGCACCGCCATTGTACAGGATTTTGTAGGAATTTTGATATCACTTATGTGTTGGGTCAGCCTGGACTTAAGGGCTTGACTTGTTTCACCTACATAACATTTATCACAATCTGCACATTTAATTTTATAAACTATATTACTTCTTTCAGGTGTTTTTATTTTCTCTTTGGTTTTTGTGAAATACTTGTTGAGCTGTTCTCGGTTTTTACAAGCTATTTTGATGTTTTCATTTTTGAAAACCTTCATTAATTTGTATGACAGATCTTCAATGAAGAGTATGGAGCTGTATTTAGTTGCATTATCATCATCCTTAGCTTCTTGTATTAAACCGTGTCTTGGTGTTTCAGTATTGCTTGTGTAAATCAACTTTTTGAGAAAAGCTGGTGGATATGAGTTCTTCCTGAGTGTAATATAAAGTTCTTCCATGTTTTTTCTGTGGTACATTGGGTGTGATAGTTTGAGTATTCGTTGTTTAAGTCCTTGTACAAAGTTTATTTTTGTCTTAAGTGGTTGTTCACTTCTGTAGTTTAGATATCTTCCTGTGTGTGTTGGCTTTTTATAGTAGTCGAGCGTTATTATATTGTCCTCTGATCTAATCAGCAGCGTGTCTAAGAAAGGAACGCTATTGTTTGTTTCCTTCTCACATGTGAATTGTAAGTGTGTGTTATAATTGTTGAACAAATTTAATGTGTATTCGATTTTGTTGTTAGGTACTGCTAATATTACGTCATCCACAAATCGTTTGAGGAATGGCAGCTCATAGTCCAGTTTCTTAACGCATGTGTCTATAAGGATATCCATCACTCTATTCGCCAGGACTGGGCTGATCGAACTACCCATGCTCAATCCAAAATTTTGACTGTAAAAAGTTCCGTTGAAAACACAATAGTTGCATTCCATCACAAGATTTATGCATTCCAGGAAATACCGTTTGTCCAGGGTACAGAAGTTTTTTATGGTTTCCCAGTTCTGTTCGATGTCTTGGAGAACTAGTTCTTTCGGGACATTACTGTATAGTGAGACGACATCTAGACTGATTAGTACGTATCCTGGTGGTAAGTTGTAGTTGTTTATTGTGTTTGCGAAATCAAAAGAATCTTTAACATTGTGTGTGTTTTCAGAGTCCATGGCATTAGTGAGCACTTGCGCAAGATATTTAGATATTTTATTTACTGGAGAATTTATTCCACTTACGATTGGTCGAATTGGTAATTCCAACTTATGCGTTTTAAGAAGACCATAAAACGCTGGAGGAGTGGCTGTGTACATCATGAGGTTTTTAGCTAATTGTTCGTCAATTTGTTTTTCACGTTTTAGTTTTGACACTAATTCATTGTTTTTCCTTTGAAATTTGCTTGTTGGATCCTTTTTTATTTCCTTGAACGTGTTATCATCATTTAGAATATCTAAACATTTATCAATATATGCCTGTTTATTTATAAGTACAGTTGTGTTACTTTTATCTGCTTTGATTATGTAAATTTCAGGATTTTCCTTTTTAAATTTAATTAGTTGATTAGGCTTTAAAGTTGTTTTTGTTTCTGGATTGTTGGATTTTCTATTCATAAAGTTTGTTATGATGTTAATACATTCAGCTCTGTATTTATCCCTTTCTGTGTGTGTGCATAAATTGATTGTATGTTCTACGTCAGTTAGAAGTTTAATTATGTTAATGTCTTCTGTTTTAGTGGTTGGAAGACAGAATTTTGGACCGAGCGCTAAAGTGTCATGAACTTCTTGGGTTAATTCCACATTGGAATGATTTTCTATCCACTTTTCTTCGATGTTAATCTTCTTGTTGTTGGCAAGTTGCAAAAGTTTGTTAAATTTATTTGTGTTATTAATTTTGTTATTATTGAATTGTTTTTTATAATGTATTTGTTGTTTATGGTTGAATTTGTCAAATATGTCTTTTGTTAGTTTTGGTTTCACAAAATTCATACTATAGTTCAATTCTTTTTCCAATTTTCTTATGGTGTTACAAGTAACTTTTATTTCTAAGTTTAGTATATTTTTCTTGGACATATTGGTGATATTTTCAAGTTCATAAGCAGTTTGATTGTCCAATCTGTCAAATAGATTGTATAAACACATGAAATGTTGAATTATATGTGTCGGAATCAGTTGTTGTGATCTGCATCTGAGAAGAAAAATTCGTCTGTTCCGGTATGCTGCCAGTTTTTTGTTCGTAGTGGCCCACGTTTTCATGTTTTTTACTGTTTCACTTCCATGCGTTGACAGTATGTCTTGATAGAAACCCATCTTATTATTGTAATAGAAAAAATGTTATCGACCGTTTGTAGTATAATTAGAGTTAAACAATCTCGGGAATCGGTCAGGGCTCAAATACTAGTTGTTATTACGTACTTAAATTTATTTCAAAAATTCCAATATTTCGGACATTAATTGTGTCCTTCATCAGGGAAACTGTCAGGAAAATACAAAAATATAAATAAATATAACATGAAAATTACACAAAAAATACATTGAAAACATTTTTTAAAAAATACTTACGAAAAGTATTAAGTATTAAGAATCTGAACGCAAAACACTGTCTGCAGTACCGGTTTTCTTCTATCAACATTTAAATATTTATGTTTTGTTACTTTGGATGATTTATACATTTATAAGAACAATTTTTATAATTTTATACTTTGCACTCTGCGTATCTAAATATAACAAGTAATAGCAGGTGGTTCAGCCGTTCAGAGAATTGTCCAACGGCTGAACCACCTGCTATTACTTGTTATATTTAGATACGCAGAGTGCAAAGTATAAAATTATAAAAATTGTTCTTATAAATGTATAAATCATCCAAAGTAACAAAACATAAATATTTAAATGTTGATAGAAGAAAACCGGTACTGCAGACAGTGTTTTGCGTTCAGATTCTTAATACTTAATACTTTTCGTAAGTATTTTTTAAAAAATGTTTTCAATGTATTTTTTGTGTAATTTTCATGTTATATTTATTTATATTTTTGTATTTTCCTGACAGTTTCCCTGATGAAGGACACAATTAATGTCCGAAATATTGGAATTTTTGAAATAAATTTAAGTACGTAATAACAACTAGTATTTGAGCCCTGACCGATTCCCGAGATTGTTTAACTCTAATTATACTACAAACGGTCGATAACATTTTTTCTATTACAATAATAAGATGGGTTTCTATCAAGACATACTGTCAACGCATGGAAGTGAAACAGTAAAAAACATGAAAACGTGGGCCACTACGAACAAAAAACTGGCAGCATACCGGAACAGACGAATTTTTCTTCTCAGATGCAGATCACAACAACTGATTCCGACACATATAATTCAACATTTCATGTGTTTATACAATCTATTTGACAGATTGGACAATCAAACTGCTTATGAACTTGAAAATATCACCAATATGTCCAAGAAAAATATACTAAACTTAGAAATAAAAGTTACTTGTAACACCATAAGAAAATTGGAAAAAGAATTGAACTATAGTATGAATTTTGTGAAACCAAAACTAACAAAAGACATATTTGACAAATTCAACCATAAACAACAAATACATTATAAAAAACAATTCAATAATAACAAAATTAATAACACAAATAAATTTAACAAACTTTTGCAACTTGCCAACAACAAGAAGATTAACATCGAAGAAAAGTGGATAGAAAATCATTCCAATGTGGAATTAACCCAAGAAGTTCATGACACTTTAGCGCTCGGTCCAAAATTCTGTCTTCCAACCACTAAAACAGAAGACATTAACATAATTAAACTTCTAACTGACGTAGAACATACAATCAATTTATGCACACACACAGAAAGGGATAAATACAGAGCTGAATGTATTAACATCATAACAAACTTTATGAATAGAAAATCCAACAATCCAGAAACAAAAACAACTTTAAAGCCTAATCAACTAATTAAATTTAAAAAGGAAAATCCTGAAATTTACATAATCAAAGCAGATAAAAGTAACACAACTGTACTTATAAATAAACAGGCATATATTGATAAATGTTTAGATATTCTAAATGATGATAACACGTTCAAGGAAATAAAAAAGGATCCAACAAGCAAATTTCAAAGGAAAAACAATGAATTAGTGTCAAAACTAAAACGTGAAAAACAAATTGACGAACAATTAGCTAAAAACCTCATGATGTACACAGCCACTCCTCCAGCGTTTTATGGTCTTCTTAAAACGCATAAGTTGGAATTACCAATTCGACCAATCGTAAGTGGAATAAATTCTCCAGTAAATAAAATATCTAAATATCTTGCGCAAGTGCTCACTAATGCCATGGACTCTGAAAACACACACAATGTTAAAGATTCTTTTGATTTCGCAAACACAATAAACAACTACAACTTACCACCAGGATACGTACTAATCAGTCTAGATGTCGTCTCACTATACAGTAATGTCCCGAAAGAACTAGTTCTCCAAGACATCGAACAGAACTGGGAAACCATAAAAAACTTCTGTACCCTGGACAAACGGTATTTCCTGGAATGCATAAATCTTGTGATGGAATGCAACTATTGTGTTTTCAACGGAACTTTTTACAGTCAAAATTTTGGATTGAGCATGGGTAGTTCGATCAGCCCAGTCCTGGCGAATAGAGTGATGGATATCCTTATAGACACATGCGTTAAGAAACTGGACTATGAGCTGCCATTCCTCAAACGATTTGTGGATGACGTAATATTAGCAGTACCTAACAACAAAATCGAATACACATTAAATTTGTTCAACAATTATAACACACACTTACAATTCACATGTGAGAAGGAAACAAACAATAGCGTTCCTTTCTTAGACACGCTGCTGATTAGATCAGAGGACAATATAATAACGCTCGACTACTATAAAAAGCCAACACACACAGGAAGATATCTAAACTACAGAAGTGAACAACCACTTAAGACAAAAATAAACTTTGTACAAGGACTTAAACAACGAATACTCAAACTATCACACCCAATGTACCACAGAAAAAACATGGAAGAACTTTATATTACACTCAGGAAGAACTCATATCCACCAGCTTTTCTCAAAAAGTTGATTTACACAAGCAATACTGAAACACCAAGACACGGTTTAATACAAGAAGCTAAGGATGATGATAATGCAACTAAATACAGCTCCATACTCTTCATTGAAGATCTGTCATACAAATTAATGAAGGTTTTCAAAAATGAAAACATCAAAATAGCTTGTAAAAACCGAGAACAGCTCAACAAGTATTTCACAAAAACCAAAGAGAAAATAAAAACACCTGAAAGAAGTAATATAGTTTATAAAATTAAATGTGCAGATTGTGATAAATGTTATGTAGGTGAAACAAGTCAAGCCCTTAAGTCCAGGCTGACCCAACACATAAGTGATATCAAAATTCCTACAAAATCCTGTACAATGGCGGTGCACTGTAGAAACCTTAAACATGGCTTTAAAAAAGAAGACGTTAGTATATTATCAACTGAAAAAAACACAAGCAAAAGGAAACTGCTAGAAATGTTTCACATAGCTGTCACAAATAACACCATTAACAGCAAAAAAGACATTAACAACATCAACACAAACTACAATCTCCTTTTAAACAAACATTGGAACCAAACATAATTAACCTCTTCTGTCACGTGCGAAATATTTCTCCAAAACGTCACTCTACAACTTGAAGTAGGCCATGTTCAACAGGTGGGAGTTACCAACCAACCAACAACATTTTGAGCGGGAAATCAGAGAATTGTCCAACGGCTGAACCACCTGCTATTACTTGTTATATTTAGATACGCAGAGTGCAAAGTATAAAATTATAAAAATTGTTCTTATAAATGTATAAATCATCCAAAGTAACAAAACATAAATATTTAAATGTTGATAGAAGAAAACCGGTACTGCAGACAGTGTTTTGCGTTCAGATTCTTAATACTTAATACTTTTCGTAAGTATTTTTTAAAAAATGTTTTCAATGTATTTTTTGTGTAATTTTCATGTTATATTTATTTATATTTTTGTATTTTCCTGACAGTTTCCCTGATGAAGGACACAATTAATGTCCGAAATATTGGAATTTTTGAAATAAATTTAAGTACGTAATAACAACTAGTATTTGAGCCCTGACCGATTCCCGAGATTGTTTAACTCTAATTATACTACAAACGGTCGATAACATTTTTTCTATTACAATAATAAGATGGGTTTCTATCAAGACATACTGTCAACGCATGGAAGTGAAACAGTAAAAAACATGAAAACGTGGGCCACTACGAACAAAAAACTGGCAGCATACCGGAACAGACGAATTTTTCTTCTCAGATGCAGATCACAACAACTGATTCCGACACATATAATTCAACATTTCATGTGTTTATACAATCTATTTGACAGATTGGACAATCAAACTGCTTATGAACTTGAAAATATCACCAATATGTCCAAGAAAAATATACTAAACTTAGAAATAAAAGTTACTTGTAACACCATAAGAAAATTGGAAAAAGAATTGAACTATAGTATGAATTTTGTGAAACCAAAACTAACAAAAGACATATTTGACAAATTCAACCATAAACAACAAATACATTATAAAAAACAATTCAATAATAACAAAATTAATAACACAAATAAATTTAACAAACTTTTGCAACTTGCCAACAACAAGAAGATTAACATCGAAGAAAAGTGGATAGAAAATCATTCCAATGTGGAATTAACCCAAGAAGTTCATGACACTTTAGCGCTCGGTCCAAAATTCTGTCTTCCAACCACTAAAACAGAAGACATTAACATAATTAAACTTCTAACTGACGTAGAACATACAATCAATTTATGCACACACACAGAAAGGGATAAATACAGAGCTGAATGTATTAACATCATAACAAACTTTATGAATAGAAAATCCAACAATCCAGAAACAAAAACAACTTTAAAGCCTAATCAACTAATTAAATTTAAAAAGGAAAATCCTGAAATTTACATAATCAAAGCAGATAAAAGTAACACAACTGTACTTATAAATAAACAGGCATATATTGATAAATGTTTAGATATTCTAAATGATGATAACACGTTCAAGGAAATAAAAAAGGATCCAACAAGCAAATTTCAAAGGAAAAACAATGAATTAGTGTCAAAACTAAAACGTGAAAAACAAATTGACGAACAATTAGCTAAAAACCTCATGATGTACACAGCCACTCCTCCAGCGTTTTATGGTCTTCTTAAAACGCATAAGTTGGAATTACCAATTCGACCAATCGTAAGTGGAATAAATTCTCCAGTAAATAAAATATCTAAATATCTTGCGCAAGTGCTCACTAATGCCATGGACTCTGAAAACACACACAATGTTAAAGATTCTTTTGATTTCGCAAACACAATAAACAACTACAACTTACCACCAGGATACGTACTAATCAGTCTAGATGTCGTCTCACTATACAGTAATGTCCCGAAAGAACTAGTTCTCCAAGACATCGAACAGAACTGGGAAACCATAAAAAACTTCTGTACCCTGGACAAACGGTATTTCCTGGAATGCATAAATCTTGTGATGGAATGCAACTATTGTGTTTTCAACGGAACTTTTTACAGTCAAAATTTTGGATTGAGCATGGGTAGTTCGATCAGCCCAGTCCTGGCGAATAGAGTGATGGATATCCTTATAGACACATGCGTTAAGAAACTGGACTATGAGCTGCCATTCCTCAAACGATTTGTGGATGACGTAATATTAGCAGTACCTAACAACAAAATCGAATACACATTAAATTTGTTCAACAATTATAACACACACTTACAATTCACATGTGAGAAGGAAACAAACAATAGCGTTCCTTTCTTAGACACGCTGCTGATTAGATCAGAGGACAATATAATAACGCTCGACTACTATAAAAAGCCAACACACACAGGAAGATATCTAAACTACAGAAGTGAACAACCACTTAAGACAAAAATAAACTTTGTACAAGGACTTAAACAACGAATACTCAAACTATCACACCCAATGTACCACAGAAAAAACATGGAAGAACTTTATATTACACTCAGGAAGAACTCATATCCACCAGCTTTTCTCAAAAAGTTGATTTACACAAGCAATACTGAAACACCAAGACACGGTTTAATACAAGAAGCTAAGGATGATGATAATGCAACTAAATACAGCTCCATACTCTTCATTGAAGATCTGTCATACAAATTAATGAAGGTTTTCAAAAATGAAAACATCAAAATAGCTTGTAAAAACCGAGAACAGCTCAACAAGTATTTCACAAAAACCAAAGAGAAAATAAAAACACCTGAAAGAAGTAATATAGTTTATAAAATTAAATGTGCAGATTGTGATAAATGTTATGTAGGTATATATATATATATATATATATATATATATATATATATATATATATATATATATATATATATATATATATATATATATATATATATATATATATATATATGCAGTTTGAATTCTTCCGGGTATCTTCTCGCGTTGGTCTGGTTTGGTTCTGCGAAGAACCGTTGTTTAGACGACGTTTCGGCAAGGTCTCACTTGCCATCTTCAGGTCTTGGATTGATTCCGTGTTCTCGATCTGGTGTTAGGTCTTGAACTGACGTTCGTTGGAGATGTAGCAGGCTTATATGTTGTGCTAGTGGTCCTGGTTGGATGCTTCACTGAGTTGTTCCGGGTTGTTGGTCCTTGTTGCTTGGTTTGGTCTTTCTGCATCGTTGGTTCCGTTGCTGGTGTGGTATTCGGTGTACGTTTCTTTACCTTTTGTGCCAATTTGCTGAGTGCTGGTTTCCATGTGGGTGGTAATCTTCTTGTGTCGTCCCTTGTATTCAGATTATTTGGTCGTTTTTCGATTTAAGTAACAAGCTACACCCGACGCTGTGGACAACCCTTGACCAATTAATGGAATTTCGCTGCGAGACCGAAACCAACCTGACGAAGAATAAACACATACAAAAATTCGAGAAAATTCTGGAAGAACAAAAACCAGAGGAAAAGAAACACCAGCTGGATCCCAAAAAAGTTGTGTACAATCTCTCAAGAATGCAACTGGATGAAGCATCACAAAACGTTCTAGCCAAGGGTTTCAACTTCGCAGTAGCACCAAACCATATCCCAGTGGAAGAGATAATATGTGGCGTGGAATCCTCCTTACTGCACCTGGAGAAAAATAAAGCAGAAGAGATCCGTCAAGATGTCTCACGCATATTAAGAACAGCCCGCACACCGAAGAAGAACCTATCAACGGAAGAACATCAGGCACTACGATCGCTGCGACAAAATTCAGAGATCATCATTCTACCAGCGGACAAAGGCAACGCAACCGTAGTAATGAACAAAGAGGACTACGACCGTAAAATTCAAGAACTCCTGGACGATCCAGCATATGAAAGAACATCCTCCGACCCAACAACATACCTGGAGAAAACCACAAGAATGAAGATCATAGCCAGTCCTATTGATAACGACACACAAGCTCAACTAATTCCAAGAGAGAAATCATCAAGATGTTCTAAATTCTACGGATTACCAAAAATCCACAAAGAAGGAACTCCACTGAGACCTATAGTTAGCTGCATAGGATCGCCGTCACAACAACTGGCAAAATAGTTGGCTAAAAAACTTCAACCATACGCCGAAGAAGCGGAATCTAACGTCAAGAATGCTAGCCACTTCATCGAGCTACTGAAGAAAGAAGTAGTCCAACCAGAAGATCTCTTAGTCAGTTTTGACATAGTATCACTCTTCACAAACATACCAGTAGAAGAAACATTGGATATCATAAAGGAAAAGCACAAACCTGCAAGAACATATCTTGGAACTAATGAGACACTGCCTGAAGAACACCTACTTCATATACAAAGAACAGCGATATAAACAAGTTGCAGGCGCCCCTATGGGTTCTCTACTGTCTCCAGTTCTGGCAAACTTATTCATGGAAGACTTCGAAACTAGAGCCCTCCAATCCGCTAACAAGAAACCTAAGTTATGGTTACGATACGTCGATGACACCTTCATAATCTGGAACCACGGAAGGGAGCAGCTAAACTTATTCCTGAACCATCTCAACGGAATCCATCCTAACATCAAGTTTACCATGGAAGTAGAAGAAGAAAGCCAACTCCCGTTCCTAGATGTACTTGTGAAGAAACGAACAGACGGAAGCCTCAACCACACAGTATACAGGAAAGCAACACATACTAATCGCTATCTAAATGCTGACTCTCATCACCATCCAGCCCAGCTACAGTCAGTAGTGAAAACACTCATCACAAGATCACAACGATTAGCGGACAACGACAACCGACAAAAAGAAATGGAAACAATCAAAGCCGCACTACTTCAAAACGGTTACAGCCAGAGGAACATAAAATTGGCTCTCAGACCACGAAAAACAAGAAAAGAAACTGAAGAAGAAGAAAAACCACTTACTAAAGCCTACCTTCCATACGTTAAAGCTACCATCGACAAAATAAGCAGAGTACTGAAGAAAAACGAGATCGAGACCATCTTCACCACAGACAAGAAAATCAATACGATTTTGCCAAATCCAAAGACCAAAATCAACCTTGAGAGCCAAGGAGTGTACTAAATTCCTTGTCAAGACTGTGATAATACCTACATCGGTCAAACGAACAGAAGAATCATCGTCAGAAGAAATGAACATCAAAATTCTGTGAAAAAGGACGAGAAAACCTCATCCCCGATTTCCCTCCGGTTTGTTGATCAACCTCCAAGGTTGAACCATTTTCAGGCAGATCAACTGGCGCCCTCATTCACCATCAAGACTCACCCCTTTCTTCACTGAGCTTAACCGTGATTCGGCCGGCTTCGTGGATTTTGACGTCCAGTACCGTAGCAACGTGTTTTTAAAAAGTTTTATTTAATTTCGAACAAGATGTTACAAGCTGGATATCAGTTGAAGACTGCCTTATCGCTAATGTTACAACTATCGTACTTATATTACTTTATCCTGTAAAAAGTTTATAACTGAATCAGCAATTCTCACAAGAGTTGCATTACATAATTTAGATATGTTGAAAAGCTAAAGTTATGAGCCAAAAACTTGCAATTTCCTGCTATATGTCAATGTGTGGCTACTGAAAATGTCATTTTTAGAAACATTTCCTAATTTTGAACACCTGTCTCTCGGTACCTACCTATTGGATGAAAAAATACATTTGAGCAGTAGAATTTGAAGGAAATTTAATGTTCTTTCCAAAAATCAAAAAATGTTCGCAGAACTCATAGTTTTTGAGTTATAGGCGAAAAAAGGTAATAAAAATCGTGGTTTTTTCCCTCCCCAAGTTAGCACAGGGCCCTCGAGGTCGAAAACTCAGATTGGACAACCCAGAGTACCCCTAAATGGCGTGTCAAAATTTCATTAAGTTCGGAATACTTTCCAGGTAAAAGTGAATGCCGACTGGACTAGAGTGAAATTCAAATAGCTAGGACCCTGGACTACGCGAGAAGGCAGAGCTTGTCATGTACTGTCCGTTTTACAATAGCGGAGCTAACGAGTATATGCTGCGCTGCACTTCACTTAAATTTCAAAGAAAATTAAAATATAACTCAATCACAATCAATTACAAAATTCACAGGGTTACACGAAGCAAAACACTACGAATGTCAACATGAGAATAACAGATATTGAAGCTGATGTTCAGTAGAACAGACAGTAGCGTAGTTTCCTCTTGTTTATCATCTATGCTTCTCTTTCTAAGACGAGAATTCGTACTTCGCGCAGGGTTCTAGCTATTTGAATTTTACTCTATTAAATGTATTTGCCAAATAAATATCCTGGGTGCGCTTATGGTAATATTAAAGACACTTTGCAATAGCGGACTTGAGTTTATTTTATAAATTTGCTTACTAACTGTTTGTTGTAGTGTCTGCCCTGTCAGTTTTTATTTCATAACGTGTACTAATTTAAACATATAATCATTACCTACATTAAGAAATGAAAAAGTTACAAATGACATCTCTAACTCTAATCTACTTAAAACGTGAGTTAGTATAGGTAAAATTTATTTTTTCCTTTCATTGATTTAAGCACTGTGAAATACGATGCTGCAGATCTTAGCACCTGAAAATAAAATAGTAATTTAAAATCCTTGTAATACAGATATGGAATTAAGTAAGTAGTACACAATACCAGAGCTCATGCCAAAAATTCAGTTCTTGGATCGTGGTATTATGACTATAAAATCTATGACTACTGCCTATCCCTATACATTCGAAATGTACTCATTTTAATTTTGATTATTATGCAATGGACGATTTGCAGTGTTGACTATGTGCATGTTTGCTGAATTAGAATGAGATATTTACTATGTTCGTCGTGAAATTGAAGTTAGTAAGCAGTAGCATATTTAGGAGGGGCACAGCCCCCATCCGCAAAATATTAATCTGAATGATTTTGTTTTATATTTGACTGAGTAAAAACAAAGCGTAATCATAGTGTAATGCTCTAAATTGAAGCTTTAAAATCAAGAACAAGTAAAACAAAAATAATTTTCTATTATTCTGTATACTAAAGTGAATAATTCAGGCCCGTATATTAGGGGGTAAGCAGGGAAACTTTCTATTTCAGGGCATTTGATCTTGGGTGAAAAAAATTCGTCTGCGGCGCATTTTGTTACCAGCACCAGCACAAATTTAATTTTATTAAATCTTTGGGCCCCTCCCGTCAAAAAATCCTAAATACGCCCCTGTTAGTGAGTAATCTTTCAGATCTATAGTTGATTTCTTAACTAAACGGAGCAATCTGAAGTTGTCTCGCTGAGCCGTATTTACACTGTGTAAATACGAGAAAAATATCATTAGATTTTTTTGGAGACAAAATTAAATTTGACCTATCGTCGGGCAAACTCGATACAGTCACTGACAACAGCTGACGAGACAAGATGGAGAACATTCGTTTGTTTACATTACAAAGTTTGTGTGGTGTAAAATTGGCCAATCAAAAACTATCAGTTTTAGCATTCCAACTTTAGATTGCTCCGTTTAGTTAAAAAATCAACTATAACTTCATAGTAGTTAGTGTTGTTAGTTGTCGTTTATTGTCTTTTGTGCCGTATTATCCAATAGGCACGTGCCTAGGGGTCTCCGACTTTAGAGGCCTACTAAAAAAATTAAATATAAATTCACACTTTTCCATTTTATTTTTTTATGATGTATAATTCAACGGAAATATTTTAGAATAATCTTGAGAAAAGTGAAAATATGTTGTGTAGGCAACGAATTTAACGCGTAAAGCGCAAACTTCATCCATGCAGGGGTCGGTTGACAACATTTCTATTTCTAACAGCGGGGTTCACTCTATTACAATACGCCGCTTTAACATAACTTATAGTCATCAGCAAACTATATGTAGATTTTTAAAAAATATATTTTAGAGCTTGTTATAAGTATAGCCTAGATTTAGTAAGTCCAAGGGAAATGATCATTTTCAAAATTGGCACATATTATGAAAAAAGAAGTACCTGTTATATTATACAAGAACGTCTAAATATATTGAGCTTAATATTGTATTGAACATGAATTTGCTTCAAAATTTGACTAGTGTAACGAACACGACTCTACTTTACTCAGGTTCATTCACATTTAAATATAAAATAAAAAAAACGTGTAGTGGATTTAGTGAGTATATTTTGTAAATCGTTCTAAGACCAAAACAGGTTATATTACTAAAACTAATATCTAACTTATCACTAAACTTATCTTAAATTGTTCGAAAAACCACGTGGCATGTTGTTTGTGGCGTATTTGGTGCTGGCGCTGGTTGACGAAACTCTGCGATGGCCGGCTTATCTGGTCCAGTCGTTCGGCTGGTCGCGTTGCTGATTTATGGTTGTCGGTGGTTGACGGTTAATTTAGAAATGAACTTTAATTATTCACTTTCATTACTTATAGCACTTGTATTGAACCTATCCGGTTTTAACTACCGGGATTCTTTGTTGGTGCATGCGTAGACTTTGCTTTTGCCTCAACCACACTTTACAACGACCACCATCACACTAACTTTTTTTTGTCCACACGCCACTTGCCACCTTCTTGCGCATATCCGGCTGCGCACCACGTCAGCGGATTTCCTCTTACACGCCACCTACCGCACGTGTTACTCAGTGTTGCCACTGCACTCATTCCCATTGTTACCAACACTAATTCGTTTCACTAGGTATCCGGACTTAATAAATAAATTTGCCGCTGCTAAAGTACGAAAAGTGTAAATATACACGGTGGTCCATTTTAAATTGCGTTTGGAAATATCTCGAAAACTACGCATCGGATCAAAAATCTAAAAAAGACTTGTCAAATATTTTCGAGGAGGCCATCCAATGACACCAAAGTCGATTCCCTAACACCACCATCGGGTGGTGGGGCGGGGGTAACTTTGAAATCTTAAATAGGAACCCCCATTTTTTATTGCAGATTCGGATTGCACGACTAACATTAGGTAGGTTTTGTTTCAAACTTCGATTTATCCTATATTCACACTTAGTGTTTATGAATTTTATGCTATAGGTATTTTCGGTATTATTTAAAATATATAGGTACCTAATAAAAACTAACCGAACTTGTTTTTTTAACTTATGTATTTTCCTTATTTTTAAAGAGGCCCCCAATAAATTCTGTGCCTAGGGGTCCGGGGTCCCGAGATGGCTTAAAACGGCACTGGATTGTCTTGGATTTACAGTATGTAAAAGACGTAGTTTAACTTACGTCTTTTTAGCATTAATATTTATAAATATACAGGCTGTTCATTTCAAGTGGCGCACCATTGCTATCTCGAGAAGTATAAGAGATACGAAGTTGGTTAAATTAGCAAACAATTTCTATTTTATATGACTACTTTAATGAACGATGTTAGGCGCGTTTATTTGAATTCATATGACATTTATTTGAATTTATGACAACGCCATCTATTAATTTCTTTGCAAATCATCATTGGCGCTTAGTTTTCAATTTCATTCTTTTGTTAATTTTTTGTCTGGTTGTCATGATAATTTATTGTTATGTTACTATTCTTTTTTGTAATGATAAAAAAAAACAGATATAAGTTTCAATAAAAAATCAATTATTACAAGATACAGTCCACTTATTTGTTGTGAAAATAATACGAGTTAAAAGTGAAAATCAAGATCAAGCCAGGAATCACCGTTCCTACAATTAATAAACAAACGAAACAAAAAAAATTAGACCATAATTATAGACTATAGGTAGTCAGTAGGGTGTGGGGTGGCACGTAGCCGAACGACAGAGAATGCCTGCCACCACGATTGTGACGTCACAACTGAAGACGTTTCAACGCAGTACATTGAATGTATCCGAACGTTTACGCGTTGATATATCTAGAATAATTGGTAATTATAGGGCAGATACAAAAATTAAAGTTTAATTTTTAATTATTAGTTATCTATTTGTAAAATGATATAACATTTAAAATATGTACAATCATTTATACGAAACATAAATAAATATAAATTTACATGTACTTAACACGAAAAAATTAGAAATTAAAAACATGTGTAAGTGTAATGATATTATCTTATTAACTACCATTTATTTTCTTCTATTAAATTCAACACAACATCAAGATATAAATCATTATATAGAATGTACTTTTTTGATCAATTTCCCGTCAATTTTTGAATTTTTTGTTTGTTGTCCTTTTTTATTTCTATTTTGCTTTGTTGCATTTTGGAGTACGTAGTTATTTAAAAGTATGTTAGAAAAGTATCGATTACACATATTTAATACAAATTGTGACGGGATTGCCCACAATCGCATTTTATTTTTAAATAATACTCTTTAAAAATAACCAACTCTAACGACAATTTTTGTAAAACATTTCGTAGATATACAGGTGTTTCATAACTTCAGGTACATACGTTAAGGGTATATTGTTGTTTGATATGCTCATTATAAATAAAAAAGAATTTTTGTTAAAATCGCAAACTTAATTTCCTATGTTTCCCAGTCAAAAATTTTTAGTAGCCACTGCCGGGTGGAGTAATTATTGTTTCAATAAAAATAATTAAATTTTGTTTGTTATTTTACTAGTATTATGTAATTTAAGATGTTCATTACCTACTTCTATTGTTTGTATTTAATAGGAAAACGAATCCAGTGCAGTACTATAAAAAATATTTTAGATAAACAAACACAATTTTTTGAATTTAAAAAAATTCTTCTAGATTCGTAATCAACATATCAAACAACATAATAAACCATTAACGTATGTACTCGAAGTTATGAAATATCCTGTATATATTTCCAAAAAATGTGCTCAAAATCTTCACTTATTAAAACTTTAAATAATTTTAATATTTCTACTAAAATATTTTTTTACAATTAAATCTTTAGGCCATTTTAGTCCACCGCGATCAATGCTAGATAAATATTTTTGTATTCGAATCACACGTATCATTAGAATTAATTTCTAATATTTTATCGGTATAAACAATTAATTCCATGCATTTCTTACAAACTTTATTTAAAATTTTAAATGCAATATAATAATAATATATAAATTAAAACAGATATTTCGTTTGGAAACCGAATTACAGTGACATTTTCAGTTTTTTATTTAATTTTGTATAGATACTACTACATCCAGGTACAAAACATGTACAAGGCATGATTTTTTGTGTTATTAAACTTTAAAATAAGCAATATCACGTAGGAATACTGTATGGAACGCCGTTTGGGTTTTTATTTAAATACATGATCATATTTTTTATTCATAATGAATTTTAAAATCTTATTTTTAAATACAGATTTAACACACATCACATACATATTAAAAATTAATTGAAAATATGTCTGTCATATTATAAATGAATTTAAAATATGTCAGACATATTTTTTAATGAATTAAAAATATGTCAGACATATTTTCAAATGCGCCATCTCTTGATTTTTCAGCAAGACGTTGGCGTTGTTGCCAAAAAATGTCTCAGTAAAGTAAAGTTGTGGTATGTTTTGGAACTATTTCGCTCAATTCACTAGTGTAATGTAGATGGCGTGACGGACAAAATTTAGTGCGCGAATTAATATTTGAATTTGAATGTGATTCGTGAATCAAATTAACATTTTTCGTCAACTTCTTTATTTAGTCAAATTATTTTGCCACACGTCACAGCATAGTGTGCCATTTTTCATTTTTGCGTAACGTCAGCGTTTTGCCAAATATCTCAACATCGAGAAGTGTAAGTATAAGTTTTATTTCGCTCAGCAAATGGTTAAGAAAAGAGCGCAAATTTATCAATGAATTTAAATATAAAGTTTGTCTATAGCCGTAAATGTAATACCTGAATTTAAAAATATCTTCTTTATGGGATAAATAGCCACAATATTTTATTCATTTGACTTGTAAAATTAAGAAGAATTATTATAAATTATCGAGGTGGGGTCTTAGAACATTCGTACACTTTACTGCGAATTGCAAATACATAATATATCTGAATCTGAACAAGTCAATATACCTATACCAAAAACTTAAACTTGGTCAAAATAAATAAAAGCGGGTTTAACAAAGTAATAGTTAAATTATGTAGGTAAATATTTAAATAAACAGTATAAAGACATTACTATAAAATTTGGTGTTACATTTACTCAATATGACTTTAAATTAGGTAGGGCATAACACCAAAAAAGATATAAGATGTTTTCGTGGTTGTTAGAGAAAATGTTCTGCCAAATGTCAAAGATTATAATATCTTATTTTTTGTTTCAATCTAAAATTTTAATTACTATGGTGACAGTTGACATAATTTTACATTTTGAACTATGTGAAACTAGTAAAATTAGTTTGAAAATTGCATGACACAAATAACAGCCAATGGATGAATTGATTACAATAATAGTAACCATGGTTATATAAAAATTTTCTCGGAAATTTTTTACTAGGCGCTTGAGTAACTTAACTGAAATTAATAAGCGGAAATTTTTCCGACGTCTGTCACTTTGACATTAAATTAAAAATTGGTTAAATTGTTAATCACTAAATAAATATTAATTAACAACAATCAGGGAAAAATACAGATTTACTGCTTAAGCTCGGCTATGAAACTATAGCCGCGGCAGTAAATAATCTGTTATTTTTTTTGCTAGTTAAACAAATAACTATTTTTCATAGTTATTTTTTATGAGATTTGATTGCAAATATAATATAACTCAAAATTTGAAATTGCATTATTGGGTACATCTTGTTATTTTCCACATAACATACTGTTTTGAATTTACTTTTATTCGTTATTTCCTGTACTCATTTCTGAATAATTCATATTAACCATAAATTAGTATTCAGTGTATATGCATATGAAAAATGGCATACTATGCTGTGACGTGTGACAAAATAATTTGACTAAATAAATAAGTTGGCGAAAAATGTTAATTTGATTCACGAATCATATTCAAATTCAAATATTAATTCGCGCACTAAATTTAGACCGCCACGCCATCTACATTACACTAGTGAATTGAGCGAAATAGTTCCAAAACATACCACAACTTGTCTCAATTTATACATTACTTGATACTGAGACATTTGGCAACAACGCCAACGTCATGCTGAAAAATCAAGAGATGGCGCATTTGAAAATAAGTCTGACATATTTTTAATTCATTTAAAACTATGTCAGACATATTTTTAATTCATTTATTAATATGTCAGACATATTTTAAATCATTTTGAAATATGTATGTGATATGTGTTAAATCTTTATTTAAAAATATAGTTATTTATTTTCTTTCAAATAAAAAATATGACTATGAAGTTAAATAACAACCCATATGATATTATGATTTGAAAATATCGCTGTCATATTTTTAATTATAAGACAATTTAAAACAATATTTTTAAATACAGATTTAGCATACATCACATACATATTTCAAAATAATTTAAAATATGTCTGACATATTATTAAATGAATTAAAATTATGTCTGACATATTTTTAAATGAATTAAAAATATGTCTAACATATTATTAAATGATTTAAAAATATGTATGTCATATTTTTAATTTTCTGTCTCTGTCTTACTCACGTAGTAGTATGTGGAAAAACGACATTTAAAAATATGTCTGACATAAAATTATATCTCTCGCATTAAAAATATGTGTACAGATATTTTAAATTCATTTAATAATATGTCTGACATATTTTTAATTCATTTAAAAATATGTCTGACATATTTTAAATTCATTTATAATATGACAGACATATTTTCAATTAATTTTTAATATGTATGTGATGTGTGTTAAATCTGTATTTAAAAATAAGATTTTAAAATTCATTATGAATAAAAAATATGATCATGTGTTTGAATAAAAACCCATACGGCGTTCCATAATACTGCGAAAATACAGTTCTACTCGTAAGCGGTAATGCAACTGTCCGTCTTCAGTTATGACGTATCGCGAGTAGTGGGGGGCTAGGCATTCTCTGTCGTTCGGCTACGGGTGGCGGGTGGCGGTAACTACGGACACGTGTTTTGACTTTATTTGGCCTGATCAGTGTAGTATAATCAATTGTTTCTTCCATAGTACTCTTGTAACAATCAAATTTAAATTAAATTATAATTCTTAATAGCGTTTTTCATGTTTTTGTTATTCAAGGGTATGGAACTAATATCTCGTTGAATTCAGAAAAAAATACTGAATCGAATACGCAAATAAGAAATAGGTCCCCATTTGAAATAAGAAAGTTGCACCCCGTAGTTTGAGAACCACTGGTCTAAAAAAATTCTTGTTTCGTTCATTAATGTAGTCATATAAAATAGAAATTGTTTGATAATTTAACCAACTTCGTAGCTCTTATACTTCTCGAGTTAGCAATGGTGCGCCACTTAAAATGAGCACCTGTATAAAACAATCACAGTTTTAAAATACCTTCTACAACTTACTTTTACCATGTCACCTAACAGTTATGAACTTAGCTGACAGACGAATATAATTTTTACTTCAAAAAAATTCAATAGATGGGCTCATTGTTAGATATTTTAAAATGTTTGTTTTTTACGTAATTATATAATTTTTTTGTAAAGAGTAGTATATTAAAACATAAGTTAGGGAAGTCGTTTTTTTCTAGCAAGAGTTCGAAATTCGCACACGAGTCTTCCATAACGAATGTTTTATATTATTTTCTCTGTGTAGGCAGTTTTTGATTGAATTTGAATGATTTATTTATTTAACAGGGAAATTTTTTGGTAAAATAATGGGGGCTTAAAGTGGCGCTAGTGTTCCAGACCCAAGAACTAAAATTTTTACCCCCTCCATATATTTGACGTTTTAAATATCAGATATCAGATGTTTGTATTTTGAATTTGTAATTGTAATAATTCCATTATTAATTTCTATTTACTACCATACACCGCACTGTTTAAAATACTTGTAATACAATATTTGACATTTCAAATACACGCGTGATATGACACAATGTGTGTGCGTTCATATATCACATTTTTTGGGACTGGATCACGGCTGCCATCTGGAATTGTTTGGCCTGTAAGCCCCCATTAGGTTGCTGACAGTAATTTGAGCTCGACCACAGAACAAGAGACACAAAGAAGAAGCGACAGATCCAGCTATCTGCGACTTATATAATTGTTCCTGGCGCCATCTCTTGCTGCCCACATGAGCTAATTTCAAAAAATTTATAATAAGTTATTTTATATTTTTAATGTTTATATAAATTTATATAGAACTAAGAGTAAACCAGTTTTCTTCTATAATTTAATTTTTATATTTAATTTTAATAGTATACTACAATATTTTAATTAGAATTTGCTCAAAAAATATTTTTTATTATTTTCGTGACAATGTATGTCGTTTTGGCGAACCTTGTAATTCTTAACATTCCACCGATTGAGATTTTTCTGGGAGTTTTTTTTCGTTTTGCATTCAAAAATTCGTTATTCCTGATTCCACGACGTGGTTATATCAAACTTGTTTCATTAATATCTATAAGTTTATCTTTGTATGAAATATAAATATTAATTCAGTTTGTAAGTTTCATTTGATTCAAATTAATAAAATAAACGTCAAAAGTGTTTGTTTATTTAAGGCACTGTTATCAGTCTCTGTTTACAAAATTTCACCAAAAATACTCGGTAACGAAGCACTTAACAACATCAAAATTAGAACTGGTAAGAAGTCATTTTAGTTTAGAAACAAAGAAAATTACTTACGGTTTCAAAAGTGGATAGAGACACTGGTTTGAACTTTCCTATGGTCAAATATACCGGTTTCTGCGCTCGCATTATTATTATCATCAAAAGTTTCTTTAAATTTTCTGGCGCATCCATCCAATTGCTTGAGTAAGCTGCATTTGCTACTTCTTCAGCCTAAGTACATAAATTAAACATATAGAACTACTTTTATTCTTGACCTAATGATCCAAAATTGTTCATTTGTTTTTGGATTGGGACCATATTTAATTTACGAATTTCCGAAAAAGAAACTTTTTGATTCTCATATTTATTGCACCCTTTAATATCTACTCTTAAATTTTATAACACAGGTGTAGTAGCAACCTGTAGAAAAGTGGTGAAAATAAAAACCAACGTGTTTTACAACGTGGTTTTAAAAAATAACAATTATATCCGATACAAGGTGGTTTGATTTCCAGTGTCCAACATTAAAATTAATTAAATTTTTTTTTTTAAATCATATAAACTTTTCAGTATTCTATATTTGTCGTATACAAAAGAGCGTTGCGAAAAAAATTATTTTTTCTTGCAATAATACGAAATAGAATACGTAATACTGAATAAGTTCACATGAATTTTTTTTCTCTATTGTTACTAGTTTATGAAATTTCAGCTAAACACTAAAAAATCAAACAACCTGTATTATAGTATTATAATTAGAGTAACCATTCCTACCGATTTTGTCACTGCAGAACTAATTTTCATACTCTTGTACTGATAAACAATTTGAAAGATATTTAGTACTGATTTTTTGTATACATTCATAAATAATAATAATAATAAATACCACAATACTACTTTATAAATTTTACAAAATTGATTATTCTTCTTGTAAGCATAAACTTAAGAGGAACGGATACTGGTGCAATTTACAAGTGAAAACAAGGTTTCGTTTTCACCATCATATCTAATCTAAATATTAACATTTTACAATATTTATTTTTTTAATTTGTAGAGGAAGGTTGTTTGTATGACATTTGTGTATTACAATTTTAAATTTTTGCTTGATTTGTTATTATAGGCGTTATAAACATTGGCAATTTTGTAATTCATTTTAAAGTGTATTATATTTTGAATTTTAAAATTTCAATACAGAAATGTCACAGAACCAACTTTCTTCTACAAATTAAAAAAAAAATGTTATTTTTTTTTAATATTTAGACTAAATTTTACGGTGAAAACTAAACCTCTTTTTGACACAAAAATAAGGTCAGGCTGTATAAATATTCGAATAAATATTCAAATTTCAATTTAGTTCCACCTCCAAACTAGAGTCGTATTGGGTACACTTATTAAAATTCTAAGAAATTGACTCTTTTGATAATAAGCGACCCGGACCGATAAATTTTTGTAGTGCAGTAACCGTTCCTCTTAAAGCTTGAGTAGGAATTAACAAAATAATAAATTATATCATTTTTACTTTAAATTTTGTAGCAAGAGTATAAGTACAAATATGAACACAAACATTCTAAGAAGGCATTCGTCGGTTTCACACTAAACTAACAAAATAAGAAGAAATTTGATAACTTACCTCAGTAGTGAGTAAGTTAGCCGTGTAGCAAAGGAAGAACAAGATGGACATCGCTGATGCCAAGCATAATACGTTTTGCACAACGATAAACATATCACCTTCGAACTGCGTACATAAATCATTCAATAAATAAAAATAAAAAAATTATTGAAATTTATAATTTTATGTTTTATTAAATTACAAAAATATTTAACTATTATTATTTGAATAATTTTAAAACAACCTAAAAGAGAACGTACTAACCGGTACTAACTTGATTGAATTAAAAAAAATATGTAAAACTGTTTTATTTATAAAGAAAGGCAGTTACTATAGTCCAGTCAAATTACATCATAATAATAGAAAGCTGAATTTTGGTATACACCTTCCTAGTACCTTTATCAACAACATATAGTCCGGCGGCTTAGTGAAATTATTGTGCACTTCGAGCCAAAAGCAATTTTAATTTTTTTTTCTTATTTACCATACATTGTTGAGTATTTTAAGGGGTGGAGGCATCACCGGAAGTGTCCGTGTCAGCCGCTATTTTGAAAAAATTGTCTCCGTTTTTAGTTTTTCGCGTTTATCTTGCAAATGGTTTACATTACGAAGAAAACTGTTAAACGGAATTGTAGAGCACAAAATTCTCTGCAAGATAGATTTATATTGATTTTTATATAAATGGCACTGTTTGCTAGAAAATCAAGAAAATGAATTTTGCATATTTTCGAATTATTTATAAAGTATTTTTTTGTCATAACACAGTATAATGGCTGTAATATTTTATCGAATAAAGATATCGACTTCCGGTTTCAAGAATTCGATTTCTGAAACATTTTTCTATAGAAAACATAATTTTCAAAATTTTTGAGACTCTTGAATTATATTCTATGAGAAAACAAAATAAATATTAGCCATTTTTGTGTTTATTCATCTGTCATTTCTAAACGGATAACAATACCGACTTCCGGGTATCAGCATTGGATTTTTCGAACTTTTTTCTTTTAGATGCATTATTTCAAAAATTTAAGAGGGCCATGTTGAGCCGAAATTTAAAGAATGTAGATATATTTATTCATATTTTGTGTTTAATTAGCTGTGGTTTTCGAATGGATTAAAAAATTGACTTCTGGCTTTCAGTTCTGAATAGAAACATGTATGTAAAAACTAAAACCGAAAACCTAAAGTGATATTTCACAGATTTACTCCAAGATAATTTTAGTGTTTCTTATTTATTTTATATAATTAACTGTAATTTCAGAGCATACTAAAATATCACTTCCGGTTTCCAGTATAAGTTTTCACAAACATGTTTCTATTCAGAACTGAAAGATAGAAGTCAATATTTTAATCCATTCGAAATCTACGGCTAATTAAACTCAAAATATGAATAAATATATCTAAATTGTTTAAATTTCGGCTCAACATAGGCCCTCTTAAATGTTTGAAATAATGCATCTAAAAGAAAAAAGTTCGACAAATCGAATGCTGGAAACCGGAAGTCGATATTGTTATCCGTTCAGAAATGACAGAGATGAATAAACACAAAAATGACTAATATTTATTTTATTTTCTTGTAGAATATAATTCAATTGCGGCTACACCAGAATCTCCAAAATTTTAAAAATTATGTTTTCTATAGAAAAATGTTTCAGAAATCTAATGCTTAAAACCGGAAGTCGATATCTTTATCCGATAAAATATTACAGCCATTTTCCTGTGTTATGACAAAATAACGCCTTTATAAATAATTCGAAAATATGCAAAATTCATTTTCTTGATTTTCTAGCAAACAGTGCCATTTATAAAAAATCTATATAAATCTATCTTGTAGAGAATTTTGTGCTCTACAATTCCATTTAACAGTTTTCTTCGTAATGTAAACCATTTGCAAGATAAACGCGGGAAACTAAAAACGGGGACAATTTTTTCAAAATGGCGGCTGACACGGACACTTCTGGTGATGCCTCCACCCCTTAAAATACTCAATAAGGTGTGCTAAATAAGAAAAAAAAATTAAAATTGCTTTTGGCGCGAAGTTCACAATTCACATTATATATTACTGTAAGCCGCTGAACTAATATACTAAGTCTCAATCGATCGAACTGGAGTTTCATCCGCCATTTTGAAAAATTGGCAGCCGTCTATTGTTTTTAATTTTTATCTCGTAAATGATTAATATTACGAATAAACAGTTAATAACAAATTGTAGAGCACAAAATTTGATATAAAATGATATAGCTACACATTTTTTATGAAAGTAGTAGTTTTCGAGAAAATCGTGAAAATGTATTTTTTTTAAATCGATAAATTTTGATCAAGTAGTAGTTTTATGTTTCATCATACGAAAACGGCTGTAATTTTTTTATGAATAAAAATATGGATTTTCGGTTTGCAGAATCCCATTTCCTGAATACCTACTCTTCTATAAGTAAATTTATTTTCAAATTTTCTGACGCACGGGTTTAGTCACAATTTAAGGATATTATAATAAAAGACAGTAAGTAGAGAACACGAATGTCTAATGAACAGTTTTGTTCTAGAAAAGCAGTACGCTCGAAATAATTTGCTAATTTTTTTCTACTTTTCTGAAATAGTCGCACTATTAATTGTATGAGATAAGACCCTTCAGTAACTCGATGTTGAATTTGTTAATTCAAAACACAATGACATATCACAGCGTTGGTCAGGTGAAAATTTAGAACACCATTAGTCAGGTAGGGAGTTTATAAATATGTAAATAATTGCTGTGTAACAAATTTTATAAATTAATTCTGTTCTGTGATCATAACTAATGTAAATAATAATAAAAAAATTTACAAATAAACTTTCATGTAGAGAGAATTGTTTAAAATAAGAAAAAGCACATATTATATCGCTCACACAAAAACCCCAGATTATATAAAATTTTGTAACAAATAATATGTTCAATAAAAGAAAGGTATTCTTAGTTTCACGCAGTAGATTTACAGTAGGAGTAATTAATCTTTTATATTAGTTTATTCGCTATTTGAAATTATATAATTTTGGCACATAAACAAAGATTGTTTTAAACCAACAAAATTTATTATAATAATTGTTGTAAAAGTATTTTGTTTTGCGATTTCGAATTCTGAACATTCCATCTCTCTCTATAAAATTATGATTTTTGGCTGGAAATTCTGCAAAAGTTTACCGACTATTTGATTAATTTTTTTGCTTCAAATCTTTAGTCAATTTCAAATTATTTTCTCGTTGTTGATATGGTATTTCTGAACTACGGCATATTTAGCAGCTAAAACATGATCGTAAGTGGCCACCTCCTTGAATTTTTGGACACCTTATAGGATGCTTATAATTTGTCGACTACATCCACTCTACATTTTGTGATACTGAAAAGTGTGAAGTCTCTGAATCTGCTCCCACAATACCGTCACAGTGTGCGACAAGGACGCATATACAATACTAACACCACCTATATATATATATATATATATATATATATATATATATATATATATATATATATATATATATATATATATATATATATATATATATATATATATATATATATATATATGTAATGCAAAGGTATGAAACTAATATCTCTTTGAATTCAGAAAAAAATATTGAATCGAATAAGCGAATAAAAAAAATAGGTCCCTATTTGAAATAAGAAAGTTGCACCTCGTAGTTTGAGAACCACTGGTCTAAAAATTTTTTTGTTTCGTTCATTAAAGTAGTCATATAAAATAGAAATTGTTTGCTAATTTAACCAACTTCGTAGCTCTTATACTTCTCGAGATAGCAATGGTGCGCCACTTAAAATGAACACCCTGTGTGTGTATATATATATATATATATATATATATATATATATATATATATATATATATATATATATATAGGTGGTGTTAGTATTGTATATGCGTCCTTGTCGCACACTGTGACGGTATTGTGGGAGCAGATTCAGAGACTTCACACTTTTCAGTATCACAAAATATAGAGTGGATGTAGTCGACAAATTATAAGCATCCTATAAGGTGTCCAAAAATTAAAAAAAAAACTTAAAATGAACACCCTGTATATATATATATATATATATATATATATATATATATATATATATATATATATATATATATATATATATATATATATATATATATATATATATATATATATATTGCACTTATATTTATATTTATTGTGCATTTCGTTTTGACTAGTTTGGTACATTCTTGGTGCCTTCTGATCTAAACTGTTATTTTGAGCATACCATCTTTCGATGTAATAAAACATGCATATATATTTACAATTATCATGATGAATCCAGCAGTACACATAAAAGTGGTTGAAGCAAAACATTGAACAAATGTATTAATATAAAGAGTGTTATCTAACTTCTCAGAAACACTAAAAAAAGAATTAATATAAAATAATATTTGCTCACTTGAACCTATATAATATATTATAACAGTAATTTGCTCACAGTAATAGATGTTGATGACGTTCTATACAACTTTTGACCTTTTTAACTTGTTCATTTATTGTTAACCTTGTTCCATCATCGTCCTCATCAAAGTTTTTTAATCGCATCTATGAAAAAAATATGATATTTTTATCTCACTATATTTGCTGAATTATAGGGAGTACCTACACCTACTTTTATTTAAATTAAAGTTGAAATTTGATATTTCGGGCGCCTTGTAGCTTTGAAATGCATCACTTCAAGTCGTCTGCACTTCCGCTCCATTTCCCCCCTCCACGCAAATCTCGTGATATTTCGCGAAAAAACGTCACATTCGAGGATTTCTATGGGCATAACTAGTCATAAATTGACAAATAGGTTTACAGGAGAAGGAAATAAATGTTGAAATTACGTCTTGATCTTCACTCTTTAATATGAATAGTCTATTTTTTTGTAAAAAATAATAATAATAGAAAATCTGATGTGGCCAGCACACAACCTCCCGCCATATCAAGACTTATACACACAGGAAACCTCTTCTGTGTTGAAGCCATCCCTTATTCAGAATACAAATTGTAATCAATGTTCAATGTTGTTATAATAAGTATTCTACTAAAATATTTGTAATAATTATATTAATAAATAATAAGGTTTACTATAATTACTCGTATAATATTAATTTCATTACCTTAAATTCTTGCTAATATCTAGCTTAATTTTTTTGAATACAAATTCAATTCAATATTTAATGTACTGTCATTAATGACATTAAATTTATACAATCAAGACAATATTATTTTGTCAAACAATCATAGACTACAAGATTCTGAAGTTTCAAACCTCGTTTCAACCACTGTATTTTAAATTGTATCATAATTTTTAAAAATTGTGCTAGATATAGAGAAATGTATTTCACACAGTTAATAGATACTTTAATTCTTTAATGATTATAATAACAATAATATAATAATAATAATAACATCTCCGAAGAAATCAGAAAACATAAGTAAGACCGTACAGTTACTTGAAACTTCTGGACAAGATTACGATAAATTTCTGAAAAAAGTCAAAATTAACGAGCATCATGAAGTACAAGCATTTATTGATCAAGGAAGTGGAGTGTGGACGATTCGACAAAGTTGTGCTGATAAATATAAATTAATTTGTAACGAATCAGAACAAATTCTATATGGTTTTGGAAATGTTAATGACAACAAAGTTAAATGTGAAGCGGAAACGTACGAGTAGAAAATATCAAAATTTATGTCATACCAGATGATGTACAAAGACCAGATGTAATAATTGGACGATCTTTTACAGAAAAGCCACAAATTGCATTTGCTAGAATTGACAATAAATAAATTTTTGGGTATCGCGACAAGGATCCAAATATTGAAATTGAAGAGAAAAATACACGAATAAACATACGAACTAATCAAGACGTAGAAGTAGAACCAAATTCAATAAATTTCATAGAAGCAACGACAGACGGAACAGTATTTCAAGTACCAATTAGAAATGATTCAAAAGAAATCAAACGTATAGAAAAAGGATGCATAATTGGTCGATATTCAGAAAACATGGAACAAGAAATAGAAGACATAAATCAAGAAATAAATAGAAAAACAATAAACATTGACCAAGAAGTATCTGACGATATAGCAAATTAATTAATTCAGTTACTTAGAGAATGGGGGTTTTCACGATTTTTGGTTTTTTTATATGTTAATCTATACATTAAAATATAAGACCCGTATTTTTTCTTTTCGCTTAAAAGTTGCTAATAAGCCAGAAAAAAATTCATAAAGTTTAAAAAAATAAGTGCCGCGAAAATCGATGCCGCGCGTAACAGTGTGACGTCACCAACACCTAGAACATACGTTCAACTCGCTGACAAGGACCGATACGTAGGTCTTATTAAATTAAATACCCTTCTACTAAAACTTAGTGATAAACAATATGAAAACTGTACCATAATTCTATGTGGCGATTTTAACATAAATTATTTTGAAAACTCGGTACTAAAACATTCATTTTTAGATCTAATTTCATTATACGGACTAAATATCACAACAAAAACAAGCACTAGAGAAACCAATCACAGTGCTACTCTTATCGATTATTTTATCACAAATATGAACTTCTCCAACTACAATTCTGGTGTTCTTCCTAGAAACTCTCTCTCTGATCATAACGCACTTTATTTCAAAATAATAAACGTAAGTGTTGCACGAAAGTGTAAACAATATAGACTTGGTCGCATTTTTAATCAGTTTAACATAAATTACTTCATACATCTAGTCCAATCAGAATCTTTTGAAGAAATTTATAACGTGCACAATACCAATGAGCAATTCAACATGTTCCATGAATCCATAGTACATGCTTTTAATACTGCTTTTCCGCTACAGAAGATCAGCCTAACGCAAAATTCTCAAACTAAATGGATAACCGAAGAAATAAAAACATATAACAGATACGTAAATTCATTACTTACTAAGGCTTTGCACACAGGGAACCAGGACGACTGGCATTATTATCGGCATTGTAAGAATAATTTAAAAAATATAATTTCGCATGAAAAGAAAACATATTTTGACAATTTAATCTTTCAATCAAACAATCATACTAAAACTGCTTGGAGTATCATTAAAAATTCCGAAAATAAACAATCTAATAATAATTTAAAAATTTTAATAAACAGTAAACCAGAAACTAATCCTTCGATAATTGCGAATGAATTTAATAACTTTTTCACTAACGAAACAGCAAAAATGATAAATAACCAAAGTTCCAGTAACCCCGAAAATTTACTCAATAATACAAATAATAACAATAACAGTATATTTATAAACCCTGTTTGTGAAGAGGAAATACTAATTATTATCAACCACATAAGTAAGAAGACATCGCATGGACATGATGGAATACCTTGCAATATACTACAATATATTGCACACCATATTGCATCTCCATTAACTCACATTATTAACACGTGCTTAAATACCTGCGTATTTCCAGATCAATTAAAAACATCAAGAGTTATTCAAAAATATAAAAAACACTTCAACCAAGAAGTTAAAAATTACAGGCCGGTCGCCATACAATCTTGTTTCTCCAAAATATTCGAAGAAATCATTTATAAAAATGTGTATACTTATCTCGAACATAACTCAATTCTTCACCCGAATCAATTTGGTTTCCGTGAAGCTAAATCAACTTCATTGGCATTAATTAATATAATTAACTTTGTATATGCTGGAATTGATAATAGGGAACAAACATATGGTGTTTTCTATGACTTAACCAAAGCTTTTGATTGCGTAGACCATCAGATTTTACTAAACAAATTAGAAAACATGGGCATTCGTAGTGTAGCAAACAATTTACTTCGAAGTTACTTAACAAACCGCGATCAATTTGTGTCAATAAGACATCAACCTAATAACGTGACGTCATGTGTCTCTTCAGATAGAAAACCCAATGTAATGGGAGTTCCACAGGGATCCAAATTAGGCCCATTATTATTTATAATTTTTGTAAATGATCTTTTAATAAATTGTAAATCCACTCTCTCCACCTCATCTAGTGAAACATATTTATATGCGGACGATATTTGCCAAATTATTAGGTCATTTCAACAAGACGATATACAGACCTCACTGCAACAACATGTTAATAACGTTTTCAATTGGTGCAGCTTAAATAAACTTCTTGTCAACTGCGAAAAAACAATTATTTTACATTTTCATAATTTATATAAAAACCCTGATTCCAGTTTACTAATAAAAAATCCAGTAAGCAAGGAAAGTATATGTATTTCAGAAACAAATAAAATTTTAGGTATGTTTGTAAACAAAAACTTAAATTGGATGCCTTATGTAGATTATGTCATTTCAAAACTCAAGGCATTGTGTTTTTTAATTTGTAAATTAAGAAATGTAGTATCTATTGAAACACTAAAAATGTTATACTTTGGTCGTTGTCAGTCAATTATTTCATACGGAATCATTGTATGGGGTAACTCGACTGCTGCCAACAGAATTTTCATTTTACAAAAACGTATCGTAAGATTAATGGTCAATGTGAACAACAGAACATCATGCAGGTATTTATTTAAAGATTTACAAATCTTATCTTTTCCAAGTTTATTTATATATGAATGTATAATGTTCACAAGAAATAATCCGTATCTTTTCCTTAATAACTCAGATCTGCATTCATACAATACTAGACAAGCAAACAATTTACATGTGAATAAATGTAATCTTACTCTTAGCACAAATAACCCTATACATGTGTGCGCAAATTTATGTAATAATGTACCACAAAATATAAAAAATGTTTCTTCATTAAGTTTGTTTAAATCTAAGCTTAAACTATATCTATTGAATAATTGTTATTATAGTGTTAATGAATACTTAAGCAGGTAAATATTTGTTATTGTATTATTGTATTCACCTGGATCTATGTATTTTGTTCTGGACTTGTCATTCTTACTTCTTGTACTGTTTTATTATGGCAAAATAAATAAATAAATCAAATAATTCTTACACAGTCAACATCTTGTCAGAAAAACATAACCAAACTGTTTCATTTCGATTAAACCAACACAAAAATTCTTCAATAAACTGTAAGTAATCATGTTTGAACCTAACCAAACTCGACAACGTGAACCTGTGAACGTTGGTGAACGTGTCAAAAATCGAAAAATCAACAAGTGGTCCGTCGTCCAAACGACAAAAAACGAACTTACACGAACCAACTCTTGGTTTGATATCAATGTTGGCTACGTCACACATGGCGCATTTCAATGAACGATTCAAAAGACTTACATTTTCATTTCGATAAAGAGGTAATAAATCTATCAAAATTAACAATTATTATCACTTTCCTATAACTTATACATGCTGAAAATTAATATCCAATAAGTATTTCTTTAAAAGCCGTAGGCTTGAAAACCCCGATTCAGTGACTGTTTTGACTTTTCGTTAACAGAATTGGGGTGTGCTAATATAATGAAGATGAATATTGAAGATATTAATGTACCAGTTTCCAGCAAACCGTATAAGGCGTTATTAGAAGATCGAAAAAAAAAACAAAAAAAATCATTGAAGAATGACGGCAACATGGGATTGTATCTGATACAGATTCACCGTATGCAAGTCCAGTATTATTGGTAAGAAAGAAAACCGGAGAACCAAGAGTAGTAATACTCGTAGACTACTGCAAGTTGAATAATCAAACTCAAAAGAAAAACTTTCCAATTCCAAACACAAAAGAACAATTTGAACAACTTTCAGGGTGTAAAACGGGACAGCTAGAAAGAATGATGTTTGGATAAACAAACTCACCCTACGAGTTTACAAGACTGATGGCACTAACATTGGGACCGCTAAGAAATAAAGTAATAATGTGCTATCTTGATAATCTTCTTATACCCGCGAAAGATTGGAATGAAATGTTAGAAAAGTTGCTAATGGTATTGGAGAGACTCAGAAAAGTAAATTTAACCCTAAAATTACAAAAATGTGTTTTGGTAAAACGGAAGTAGATTATATAGGCTATCGTCTGTCAGCTGAAGGATTGAAACATGGAATGTCTAAAGTAGAATCAATTCGAGATTTTCCAGAACTAAAGAATATTCATGAAGTTAAAAGATTCTTAGGAGTTACAAGTTTCTTTCCCTCCCGTGGGTGTCCACCTTGTCGCGGTGAGGGGGAGGGCTCAGTACGCCAGGCCGGAACTCACCGGTAGGCGGAAGGCTAAGCGACACTCCCAACGGCCCCGGCGTCTGACCCAGAGTGGGCCGCTGAAACGGGGAGATAGGCCTCGACAGCCTTAGCGAAGGCAACCTATCTAGGAGAAGGACACTCCGAAATCAAACCAAGCGGAGCGTCTGTTGCAGAGTGCGCGGCTCCAAACAGCGTCTGTTCCTCCAGCGGAGGCGGCTGCATCAGAACCTGGCAGGAGGTATAAAATGCAATGTGCAGATATGCATAATGAACGGCAATAAGGAAAGGAATCCCCGGGCGGGTCCTCCTCACGAGGAGGGAACCCCGTCGTCTACGGACGTAGACGCTGCCCCTATGGCTACGGGGGGAGAGGGGGCAACTATTGCTACTTCTGACGAAAATGCAACGAAAATGGTTAACGAGATGGACACGGAAAGGACACAGAATGAAGAGAAAACAGGATATACGGCGATGACCAAAACTACGAAGCCAGGACATTGCAACACACTGCCGGAGGTATGCAACAAACGCAAGCTAACTAAAACAGAGAAGAAAAGACTTAAGAAAATTAAAAAACTAGAAAAAGAGGAACTGAGAAAAAGGTAGGGGAGGACTTAAGCATGGGATCACAAAGTATACCTGACCTACCAGAAGAAAGACCACTGAAACAGTTTCTCGCATTGATGAAGGCAAAAAGAGAAAAAACCACCAGAGGAGCAGTCTGCCCTGACCCAAGCCAGTGTGAAGAAGTGAGAGAGAGGTAAATCTCAGGGATAATGCCCTTTAACGAGAGCATGCTGGCGAGCTCATCGTTAAATGAGGAGGGATCGGTGGAAACTACAGAGATACAAGATAGCATCGATTAAAGAGATTAAAGAGATTAATGATCCTGTAGATGAGAATCTCAACAAATTGGGTACCCTCATCGCGGAATTAGATAAACTAGCAATAGAAAAGTTTCCCAATACAGCAAAACCTATTAAAAAATGGTCACCGACATTAATAGAGAGTTTCTACCAATAACCAAGGAACGAACGAAGATGTACAGAGCTTTACACAAGAAAATTGAAGACTTAGAGCAAGGGGTAACCCAAGCTATAAACAATAATACATTACTGAAAATAAAACTCCAGGAAAAAATAAACAGGACCCGCATAGAAACGGAGAAAAAAAAACGAGGAAATTACCGAATACAAAAAAATGGCTGAAGAGGCCAAAACTAGAACTAGTGAAATGGAAACAGAAATAGCGGCACTAAAGGAAACGATAACAACGGATCAACTAACATACGCCCACGTAGTAGAATCGAAAACACGGGAAGAGGTGCACTTAGCAGAAATTTCTAGCAAAATAGAGAAGGACACGAATTTTGAACTCACATGGCAACTTATAGGGGAGAAATGGCCAGAAAAGGCATACCTACCAATAAAAACAGAGTATGCAGCAAATGCTTACTATCAAAACGAGGATAGCAACATAATAGTACTACAGTGGGAAGACGACAATGTCGACGCGGGACCGCTGAAACATATTAGAGAGAATATATATGGAGGGAAAAAGCTTATAGAAAGAGAAGCAAAGGAGGCAAGTATTGCCAGCCTCCATGTTACAACCGACCTAAAAATAGATGGTAAGGAAACAAGAAATGCTAAGAAAATATCAAGTATTAAAACCCCGGACAACATTATGACAGAAGCTAGCTGGAAGAAAATATATGAAATACTTCACAACTACATGGAACAAGAAAACATTACAAACCCTATCGGTATAACGGTGTGCAAACAAGAGTACGAAGAGACAACTAAAAAGATACTACGATGCATAACTAACAATAAACAAATAGAGGTGAAATTCCTTTCAGGAACAAGAAGGAAACAGAAGAACCCAAACAAGGCAGCGGCATCAGGCCGAACAGAAGGTCGGAACCTAGCCCCTACCGAGCAAAACAAGGTAGAATCTACAGGACAGACCAGGAAAACGAGGAAAAGAGGACTACCAGAGTCGGATGCACTAATCATACCAGTAAACACCGAGAAACCATATGCGAGCACGCTGAAATCTATTAGGCAACTGGCAGACAAAATAAAAAATCAAAATATAGAAATCGAGAAAATAAGAGAGTCAAGACAAGGCGATACAGTAGTTGTTATGAAGAAAGAAAATAATAAAATAGAAGAATTAAAAGCACTAGTAAATGGAGCAAAAATTACCCAAACCGCAAGGGTAAGACCAGCCGGGGCAGAACAGAACACTATACTGTTCCTTTCCGGCATGGACTCTATAACAACAAAACTAGAGATAAAGGAGGCAATCCAAAAAGCAATACCAGAGGAAAACATAACAGACATAGAAATATAAGACATTAGAGAAACTTTCGGTGGGGGCAGATCTACTAGCTTCAAGACAAACAGAGAGATAGCAATAAAGCTCCTAAATCTAGGGACGATACAGGTTGCTCTAAACAACTGCTTTCTCAAGGAAGGAATTCGGATAATGCAGTGCCACAAGTGCCTGGATATCGGACACAAAGTAAGTAAATGCACAGGACCAGCCAGGAGAGAGAAATGTGGTACGTGTGGGGAATCTAAGCATGAGGGGAGATGCAGTCGAGAGCCCATGTGTTTCTCCTGCACGGAGAATAATAGACATAAAACCGGTACGATGGCATGTCCTAAATTTAGGAGGAAAGTAAGGGACAGAAGAAGATCGTCCCAGACAACAATTGGACGGAGTCCAACAATAACACAGCCAGAAAATGCAAATACAAATTCTACAAGCTAATCTAAATAGGAGCAAAAATGCCCACAACGCCACAGAATGGACTATTAGGGACAAAAACATTGACTTATAATGGCTTCAGAACTAAATGCGAATGTAATTTTTAATAGCGATAAATGATCAGCATGCCGCAGACAACATCACTTGGGCTGAAATAAACAATATTAGGTTCATTTTGTGCTATATCAGCCCAAACTGTGATATGCAAAAATACGAAGCCTTCCTGAATGACCTAGAAACCACTATAACAGGTAGCAAATATCCGGTCTTACTTGCTGGCGACTTCAACGAAAAGCATAGTGACTGGGGGTCGCCGAAGACAGACAGGAGAGGAACGTTGCTCGCAGAACTTCTCTTCAAAGAGGATCTATGCACCTGCAACACAGAAGGAAAACCAACCTTCGCAAACAAGAACGGATCATCCTACATAGACGAGACGGCGACCTCAAAATCGAAGAAATGGGAGGAGACGATCGAAGACGACGTCTGGGGAAAGCCGTACCAGATTTTTATCAAAAAAACCCAAATAGCGACCCTGGTGAAGCTTAAACCTGAAGTTGCTGAAGAAGTAATGTGCACACTGTTCCCGCAAGGGAAGCGACTAGCACCATGGAAACATATAACACAAGAAGCAACTCCACCGGTGACAAACGAAGAAATCGCGATAGCAGCCAAAAAACTGAAGAACAAAAAAACCGCAGGTCCAGACGGAGTCCCGGCAGAAATCGTTAAATTAATAGCCACAACTAAACTGGAACTCCTAACGCACCCGGTCAATGAAATCATAAACTCTGGCTGCTTTCCGAACTCGTGGAAAGCTGCAGAGATAATACTACCGAATGCCGGTAAAACCAACATGAGCTCACCGTCCTCCTATCGGCCGATTTGCCTGCTAAGCACGATTAGCAAGCTCCTTGAGCAGATAATCGCTACAAGAATAGGTAACTATCTGGAAAAAGAAAGCCCATTCTCCGACCATCAATACGGATTTAGAAGAGGGAAATCAACAGTGGACGCCATGGAGATCATCAAAAATAAAGCAACAGAGGAGGCAAACAAAAAAGGAAGTTCCAGAGGATTGTGCTTGCTGATCACCGTGGATATACGAAACGCCTTCAACACAGTACCTTGGGACAGAATAAAAGAGGAATTTTATAGCAGGAAAGTGCCGGGATATCTCATAAACCTTATAGGAACCTACCTGCACGGAAGGACTTTATCCTACGCAGGGAAAACCTATAAAATGAGATGTGGTGTCCCGCAGGGTTCCGTCTTAAACCCGCTGCTATGGAACTTGTTCTATGGTGGGATTCTGAGGATACCAACGCCAAGTAACACTACACTGATCGCGTTTGCAGACGACCTGGCAATCCTAGCAACTGCCAGGAACGAAGATACGCTAATAGAACACGTTAACCGCACCCTGGCAGGCATTGAGGATTGGACAATAAAAAATGACATGAGCATAGCACCTGAGAAAACTGAGGCAGTAATGCTAATAGGAAGAAAAAAAACAGGCCCAGTGTGCTTTGTAGTAGGGGAGACGGTGGTCAGACCCAAACCAAGCATAAAATACCTAGGTGTGCTTTTCGATAAAGGTCGCACCTTCCTCCCACACGTGAGATACTGTACAGCCAAAGCCACCAACACGGTGCTTGCATTAAGAAGACTCTTCCCCAGGATTGAAGGACCGACAGAATGCAAACGGAAGCTACTGGCCTCGGTAGTTCAGTCTATTGTCTTATACGCCGTCCCCGTGTGGGCCTCAGCGCTTAACTACAAGCAATGCCATAGACTCCTCAACGGCCTAAACAGAAAATTGACCATTGACATTAGCAAGGCTTACAGGATGGTCTCTGTAGAAATAGCACAACTCCTGGAAAGATTGGCTCCAATGAGGATCATAATAGAAGAAAGGATACTTGGTAGGGGAAAGCTACCAAAAGAAAAAGAGGCAATAAGATCTTTAAGACTATCGAAATGGCAAGAAGTATGGAGACGAGATGAAGAAAACATTTGGACCCATAAGCTCTAACCCGGAAGCATGGAGAAGTAGGATACCACCTCTCGCAGTTCCTGAGCGGGCACGGGTGCTTCCAGAAATACTTGCTTAGAATTGGGAAAGTACAGAGCGAGACATGTTTATATTGCGGTAGCCTCGAGGACTCAGCGGAACATACAGTCCTAGCATGCGAACATTGGAATCCAATTAGGGAACAATATGGTATAGCTCCCACAATAGATAGTGTGATGGATCTAATACTTGAAAATGAAGAGAACTGGGAAAAACTGCAAGAGACAGTATCAAGTATAATAAAAACAAAGGAAGAGGACGAGAGACGCCAAGAAAGGAACACTCTGAACGATATAAGAACATAAGAGGAAGGAAATTACAATAGACAACGACTAGGACGGCGACGAAATGCGTAGGCGGTACCACGTTCTATCGAGCTAGGGGACGGGAATTTAAAAAAAGTTTCTTTAGACAATTTGTTCAAGGATATGCTGATATAGACCTCTAAATAATCTTACTAAGAAATCTACGAAATTTTATTGGCAAGAAGAACAACAAAATACATATAATAAATTAAAAGAATTGTCCAAATTTTGTTGGGCTGTAAACATATTTGTCGATTATGGCTACTTATCCCCATAGAAAGCCTCGAATGTAATGTTTTGTTTCACAAAAAACATATTTCGCGATTTGCGTGGCGGGGGAAAGGAGGCAGAAGTGCAGTCGACTTGAAGATATCCATTTTAAAGATATAACTATAAGCTTCAAGGAACTCAAAAATTCAAGTGATTTGGATGAAATATCTCAAAGTTACAGCCGGATGTGCAATTTTTTTCTTTTTTTTATATGGGAACATATATTTATTTTTACAGTTTTGAAAACAACATATATTTCTGAATTCAAAAACCAGCCTGTATATTTATTTATTTATCTATCTAACGGTATCTTTGGGCACACGCGTACAATTTTATGTAATGGTACCTTTGAGGACAGCAACACTTTTTGTTCTAAAAACTCAATGACGTTAGAAGAACTATGGATATTGTATTCTTTGGTTATGTTGTGTTAAATGTAACATTTAATTTTGCCAAAAAATAAAACTATTTTACAAACACTGTTTAGTTATTTGGCGAATTATTGTTTAATTATGATAATACTTGAAAGTCAGAATTTTAAAATCAAACGCTTAATATTAGTTCTCTATTTTTCAAAATGGTCATGCAAAATACTACTTTTCATAAAATAAAATTCATAAAATGTAGTTAATAAGAAAGTGGTAGTGATTATTGTTAAATATATTCATTTTTAGTTGCAATGTTTGTCTGGGTAAGTTAAAATTTTTCTGTACTGTATATAAACGTGAATAATTTGGAATAATTTTTTTTATAACCAGTAAAAATTAAATTAATCTGTGCATTTAAAAAAGCGTTGTTTCAAATTGAACGGTGAATAAATATTTAACTTAGTATAATGTTAAGAAATTATGCGTGTTTATCTTTTATTGGTTTATAAAACATTAAAATTTAGACAGATACGGGTACAGTAGTAGTATTATACATTTTATATGGATTTTTGCTATCGATACATCTGCAATATTTATTAATTTGTTGAATGTTGAATATAATATTTAAAAAAAAACTAGAACTTGGAATTTGTTATGTTATAATTCCAAATATTTTATTATTTTATTCTGAGGGTTAATAATAATGACATGTGGTAGGTGGAATTAAATGATTTTAGTTGATATAATTAAGTTATTTTAATAAATTTCTTCGGTAATTCTTTTAAATAATTCATGCGGAACTAAAGGGATCATTGTACTCAAATAAGACCTACCAATGTTAAACACAAATAACTGTTTTATTTTTTGATTTAATTTTTTTTTTCGTTTTGTAGGTTATAATTGAATTCTTGGAAATTTATTAGCCACTTAAATTGATTTTTACCTCTCGCCACTCATATCTGTAAGAGAGGTATTGTAATCATGCTAAAATTTCGATAGTGAGTTTTCAATGGATAAGCACGTTTTGAGGTCCCTAGAACACGATTTTGATAATTTCGCGATGATGTCTGTGTGTGTGTGTGTCAGTGTGTCAGGATGGATGTTGGAGGTACGATAACTCAAATACCACTGAATAAAAAAATTTGAAATTTGGTATACAATATTCTGACACCCTAGATTAGATCTGATTAGATTTTGGTGTTGATCGTGCAACCGGAAGTGGTAGTTTCTTGAAGATCTGAAGAGTTTTTCTGGAATATTCTCAAAATTTATGAATTAATAGGAATTTTTTTAATAACATTGTATACTAAATGTTACTATCTACAATATGTATTCAAAACGTTGTTTCTATCTAGCACCATTTTCCAATTACAAGAAGTTAAAAATTCTACAAATTTGTTACAATTTTGATTTATCTGCCTACCTATGGAAACAAAAAATAAAATATTTGAGTGTTAATGTCACATGAATTTTTGACTTTTTGGCAAATTGAAATGGAAAATATGAAATGTCATTTAGTATTTATAAGGTCATAATAAACTTTAATAATATTATAAAAACTACAATTCCCGAATTCCTTTCTAGTACAATGGTATATTTGTGAGTAAGTACTTTCATACACACTTAGTAAAATAAAAGAGTATTATGGCGAGAGGTCATGTGTTGGCCACATCGGATTTTTTAAATAATGTTTTGATATCGGATGAAGCGCATTTTCATTTAAATGGTTATGTCAACAAACAAAACTGTAGATTTTAAATCCAAGAGCAATACACCAGCATCAGTTGCACCCATCCAAATGTACTGTTTGGTGCGGTGTTATGGCCAATAAAGTGAAATTTTTGGCGAACGTCTGATTTCAAAAAATTCAGATTTCTCTTGGCCACCTCGCTCGCCAGATTTAACTGCGCCCGACTTTTTTTTATGAAGATATTTAAAAGACAAAGTGTATGTTAATAAACCAGAGACTATTAGACAGCTGAAGCATAATATTCGAGACGAAATACTGAGCCTTCAACCAGAAACATTACGTGGTGTAATAGAAAACGCGTTAAAAAGAGCCGATCTCTGTATCGAGAATAATGGTTTACATTTGTCTGATATCATATTTCATGCATGATTTCCATAAAATAAATTCATTGTATAAAAAATAATTAATCAAAATAAATGATTATTACAAGAGTTATCCGTGTTTAACATTAGTAGGTCTTATTTGGCCCACACTGTATAATGGTTCCACGGAGTTTTAAATAATAATTTGTATTATTGTTTAAAAATTTGTGTATTTGTTATAGTCATCTTGGCATGGAAGCCGGACCAGTATTGTGGCGTGACGTTGGAAAGAAGGGAAGCACTTTTGATGTAAAAATGCAATTTTTTATTCGGTTTTATGTTAAAATTATATTCTTTTCATGAACCCATCAACCATAATCACTATAAATAACATAATAAATTATATGTAAATATAAATAAAACACTCCGTTAGTTTCACAAGTTTATTATAAAAATTCTTTATTGCAATTTTGGCTTTTGACATTAAAAAGTTCAATTCTTCTGATGATGGCGTAACTGCTGAAATTGCAATAAAGAATTGTTGTAAAACTAACCGAGTGTTTTATTTATATTTATACATATTATCAACATGTTTCACCGAGAACCCACAGCATCTTCCATCGAAACTATGAATTATATTTACTAACTTGTAATTATATCAACAATAAATAACAATATAAGGTCAGAATACGGCTATAGCTTATACGGAAACAGTCAAATATTATAACCGCGAATGTGTATCTTCCCCGACATAGAAACGCACCAACTCTGACTGCTTTCAAACTCATGCACCCAGGCATCAAACTCTAGCGCTCAGTAATTTTCATATACAGGCTGTTCATTTTAAGTGGCGCACCATTGCTATCTCGAGAAGTATAAGAGCTACGAAGTTGGTTAAATTAGCAAACAATTTCTATTTTATATGACTACTTTAATGAACGAAAGAAATTTTTTTTTAGACCAGTGGTTCTCAAACTACGGGGTGCAACTTTCTTATTTCAAATGGGAAGCTATTTTTTTTATTCGCTTATTCGATTCAGTATTTTTTTCTGAATTCAACGAGATATAAGTTTCATACCCTGGCATAAGAAAAACGCTATTGAAAATTGTGACAATTTAATTAAAATCTGAGTGTTACAAGAGTGCTATGGAAGAAAACAATTGAATATTTGTTTCATATTAATTGTTATTTGATAATGAAAAAGATTATTTGATTTTAATCAAGAGATCAGGACCGCTACTGAGTGTATGAATTCAAGGTACTAACTACTCAGTAGGGTATAAGGTGGCGGTAACTACGGACACGTGTTTCGACCTTATTTGGTCTGATCAGTGTAGTATACTAGAATCTTTTTCACTAACAATTAATATGAAACAAAATATTCAATTGTTTTCTTCCATAACACTAACTAACAATCAGATTTTAATTAAATTATCATAATTTTCAATTGCGTTTTTCATATGTTTTTGTTATGCAAGGGTATAAAACTAATATCTCGTTGAATTCAGAAAAAAATACTGAATCGAATAAGCAAATAAAAAAAATAGGTCCCCATTTGAAATAAGAAAGTTGCACCCCGAGTTTGAGAACCACTAGTCTAAAAAAAATTTCCTTTCGTTCATTAAAGTAGTCATATAAAATAGAAATTGTTTGCTAATTTAACCAACTTCGTAGCTCTTATAGTTCTCGAGTTAGCAATGGTGCGCCACTTAAAATGACCAGCCTGTATAATACCATTAGTGACTATGATTTTGCCGGCAATTTTTGCCGTCTGGTCACGACTGCTTGTTGCGTCGATAATAAACACGAGTGCGTAGCACGAGTGATTATTTTCTAAAGCAACAAGCAGGAGTGATCAGCCGACAAAAATTACCAAAAAATCATAGTCACGTATGGTATTCGGCTTGACAATTTCTCGAATTATTTTATTTATTCCAAAAAAAGTAATGTATTTTTAAAACAATCATCAACTGACATAGTATCTAAGCAACGCTTCGCGGCAATTTTCACTAGTGAAAATTGTCACTGTAGTTCGTTTGTGATTGGTACAATTCAGCAAAATACTGTGTTTTGATTGGATGAAAAACTATGAGTGGAATTGTCAATAGTAATATATCAAGGGACCATTATTTTGCTGGAAAAATTTATTTCAAAAGATTGTTGCTTGGTAACATTTCGAGACAAATGACATGATATTTTATCATTCAATTTGTCGAGGAATGTTACCTATAAGCAACAATCTTAAGAAATAATTTTATCTGTAAAATAATGAGACCCGAGATATACCTATTTTGTTAGACTATTTCCCAAATAAACAGACATAAAATATGAACTAATAGATTTACGAATCTTTTTATTATTAAATGTTTTCTAATGCGGGGGTAAGCAAAATTTGATACTGCTGCAGACCGATTAGAATAATTATTCGTGGTTTTTCGTTTTTTAAAATCAAGACTATTTTTTGTGCCGAAACGGTTGTTTATTTTGACATTTAATTTTTTTACCAACCTTTGAGTGTCAAAATTTTAAATTTTAGTTTCTTTCGTTTCACAAGTTCATTAATAATTGGTTCCAAAGTAAGGGATTTTGACGTCATTGTATTTTTTTGCGTTATATTTGATATATTTTTTATTTCATCGTAAGAAGTTGTCACAAAAAGGTTCATTTGACATTTTTAATTTCAATTAAAAACAATAAAATTGTTATACATGGTAGTCATAGCAATGTAACGGGTAAATTGTCACTTGAACAATCCCTAGGGAATTTTTACAATTTTTGCCGATATATTTTGTACGACGTTGGTCAGAATTTAAAAAATTGAAGCAAATGATTGGTTTAATTAATATGTGGGAAATAGTCTGAATAAAAATATTTTTATATTTAAAATATTGTATTATGTTAAATTTGTTTTCTGCATTTGTTTTATTTTCGATTTACATTTTACTTTACAGTTTGGTATCCGTGTAAGTCAGTCTCTACAGAAAAAATCTTAAGATACGCACAAAATGATAGTGCGTCCGTTAGTCAAGTATGCACGGTGCACGTATCATATCTAGCCCGAACTAGAGTACCTAAATAGACTAAGAGTACGGACATACGGACAAGGCACTGATCATTTGGTCTATTGGTTAGTTCAAATTGTGTTCGCACTTGTTTTTCAGCTTATAAGTTACATATTGTTTTCTATTGTTGCTCTTTGGTAACTATTTAATAAAATATTTAAGTAAATGACGTTGTCAAAAATGACAGTATAATATTTTAACTGTGGAACTAAATAATTGCGCTCTGGTAATTGTAACAGGCGACAGAACAGTATTTATTTATTTGTTTATTTATTTATTTGGTCTTTGTAAATTTAAAGTTCAAAATTACTTTTAACATTTATTATTTTTTATTACTCTTTCGGACTTTCACTTTGAAATTATTTTATATTTTTATTACTGTAAAACTTGGGGAATTTTGCAGTTTCTATGGTCTTTTGGAAAGCCTTAGTTTTGGAAATATAACACGTGCGACTGCAAGACATTTGATTACCTACTTATTTCTAAAAAAGGTTTTTCTAAATTGTTTTATTACTTGGTGGAATGTGTAACGGTTAATTTTAGAAGTTAGTTTTAGTTTAGTAACATTTTCTACTGTCCTTGCAAGGTTCCTATTATATCTCGAAAACCAATCAAAGTTGACGATCTTAAAGAAACCACCCCTTATGGGCTATGGGGTGGGTGCATTTGCTAGAAGAGGGGATCTAGAAACTGACGATTATTCCTCAAGATCAAAAAGTAAGGGAGTCGACTTTTATCCGCCAAGGCGATAAGTAGTCTTAACAGTCAACATGTGAAATTTAATAGTTTTGTTTTTGTAAATAGTTTAGTTTAAGTTGTTAATTTAAAGTGTTTTAGTTTAAAAATCTGAAGTCAAGTAAGTTCCACTACTTTTGTATTGTTTATTTGTTTATAGTTTGTACACTGTTCCATTTTATTATTCTTGGTCAATTTTTATATTCCCAACTTTCGTCATTTATTTAATTGTAATATAATTTATTTTTAGTAATCACGTGTTTGTTTTATCATATTTTATTAATTCCTCTCCGTACCTCAAAGTTTGAATAAAGTAACCAACGTCAGAATTTCCACTGTTACATAATCATAATTAATTATTTAGAACTATGTAGATATATTTTCTATCAATATTTTTAAGTTTAAACCGTCTTAGGAAGAAACAAATTTTTAATGTCATCTTGAAAGAGCTGTATGTTTTATACATCAGAAATACAGTTACAACTGAAAACAAAAGTTAAAACATTTTGGACTCCTTGTCCGTACTCATGGGTACTCTAGCCCGACCTACTGACCGAAGGACAACGGACATGCCCGAGCGTTGCAGTTTACGTTATTTTGCACCGGAATAACTTATGTGTAATGTGTGTTGCTTAAATACGAATTTATATTAATTTAGAAAACAATACTGTTTTAAAAGAAAATAGCGTGTATAAATTAATATTTATATTAATATTGAAACATTTTAAAAATATAAAAGACAAGGGATGCAGTGCTTCCCTTGCTTCCATGAACGCCACGCCACTGAGCCGGGCTTATATCTTTGTGGTACAGATCACGTTCATCGGTGCTCTGGTTATACTGTAGTTATTGTTTCACACATCTGAACTTCCGTTAAATGTCTTCTGTGGCCTTTGTTTTGATCCATTACTTCAAATTTCAATGATACTTAACTGCTATTGTACAGTTGAGGATTGACTGAGATGCGTGATGCAAGTATGTGTAAGCAAATAGTTTATATAAAATAGCAGTACTTACAGGATGGAAATAGGTAGACACATTTCACTTCCAGGAGCTGATCTGGAAGACTTAACAGAAAGTCGCTCTTACCTGAGGAGTGATAGGAGTTTAGGGAATGGCCCACATAAATAATATTTGGTAACAAAGCTACATTTGAAGCAAAACAATATCCTATGCAGCAAAGATAGAGAAATAGTGTACTATACTCGTAGCAATATACAGAGATATTAGCGAGGTGACAATCATATAACAAACAAAATAAATCAAAAATGGTAAATAATTAATAATATAGAGCAAATATCTAACTTAAAATAACGCAGATAAATACGCCTGAAGGGCTTCGTGAAATTAATTAGACCAAAAATGACGTGAAATAAGATCATAAAACAAGTAGCAAATTTAAACCAATATTTAATTAACACCAAAATGAGAGAAAAAATCATACAAATACAACAATAATACACCAGAATATGAATCAAACAGTAGAGAATAATAATTATAAACCAAATAAAGCAGAATATACGTTGAACAATGTTACTTAAACAATGTAAAATGCGATAAATTGTGCAGGTTACTTATAAAATGTGCAGTATAACAAAAATATAGCAAAGCGGTAGGTATATAGGTAATACAAACTTCAATCAAATAATATTGTCCAAGGAAAGCCAACAATGGAAAATACAATGCGGTACCAGCGTGGTTGAGTATTCGAGCATGAATTTGCTAAAAAAGTAATTTATTATAAATTGCAGCACTAATATTTTTAAAACAAGATGCGTGAGTTATTATTGCAATTCAGCGTGAATTGTTAAACTTTAAATAAACTAAATTTGAAATTATGTGGCCGTAAAGGCGTTTTAGGTTGAGCAAAATGCGAGCAAAAAACTAAACGTGCGAATGCGATTGACAACAGTGTATGAAAAAATAACTAAACTAATAATGATTCGTGACGCGCTCATCAGATTGCGCAAGCTGTCGGAGATGCTAGTTGAACAACAGCTAAAGCAGTGGCGTCTCAACAGCTATACTTTAGTTAAAGCTTAACAAAATTTCGAAATAGGGAAAATTTAATTCCAGTTTCGATCCATTTTTTATTCATAGAAGTAAGAATACATAAGAACATAACACAAACAGATAAAACAAGTTCAGATACTTAAACAATAAATGAGGCAACTTAAATACGCAAGGTGACCCTTTAAATATTTTGAGCAGTGTAGATATTAGAAACTTTCTCACAAGTTTCGTAATGATCATAATAAAAAGTAGTTCCGTAAGTATTTACTTTCAAGAGTGGGTCGATAATAATACTTACTTGTAATATTTTAAATTGGCCACAAATACTCATTAAAAAATGCAGATATAAACAGTCTAACGCACTGTGAAATGTAATTGCAAAACATACTGCTATAGTTTGTACAAGGTATATAACATAATACCTGGAGTCCTCATATGCATCTGAAAATATACAAATTGATTCATTAATTTTGTGTACATAAATATATCACATACAGTCGCAGCACTCTCAAGTCATAACGGACGTCACATTACTATTACTACATTACATTTCATTACTATTACTAAAACTATGACTATACTACCATATACGAGTATGAAGTCATAGTTATGTTAAATATTGTTTGTTTTGTAATTAATCGATTGTAGGTAATAATCACATAATATTTCAGTAAAAATAAAAGAAATTGTCTTAAGAGATCCGTCTTAAACTTAAAGTTAAATTTATAGCAAAACAGAGGTGTGCGCGTCCCATGATCATTTGTTATTTAGAAGTTTTTCCTTTATTTACAACATATGAACATGTGAAAAAAGCCCCACATCGAATATTTCTATTTGACTATATATATATATATATATATATATATATATATATATATATATATATATATATATATATATATATATATATATATATATATATATATATATTTCATTAACAATTATCTAAAACTGACTTTAAAATTTTTATTCTTTAAACACCTTTATTTTTTAGATGTTTTAAGAAATAAACGAATTTGGTGCGAAATCGGACAAATTATGGGCAAAAAGCACAAATATACCAATTTTTTTCAAAAATTCATAACTTCGTGCCAAATTATCGCACGTACGTAAAATTTTGAGAAAATTGAAGGAAAAAGATTGAACTTTATTGTCCTGTTGGGAAATAAGGTCCACGATTTTTTTTACTCACGCTACAAGTTGCTACAGTTGAACATTTTTCAGAAAAAAACATGTTTTTTTATCCGGGGGTGGCAGGGGGTGGATCGGGTTTGGCGGCAGATTAATTTACAGGGCCGAATAGAGAAACCTTCAACGTTCTCGGAAATCCAAAATTTATTGATTTTCTTGCAAAATTCGCCATGTTATGGCCAAAAACCTGAAAAAGGCGCTTTTTTTCAAAAATTCATAACTTCGCGCCAAATCGTCGTAATTACTTGAAATTTTGTGGACCTTGCAGGAAAAGTCTGATCTTTATTACCCTGTTGGCCAATAAGGTCCACGATTTTTTGTCAGTCCGTATGAGTTGCCAAAGTTGGACTTTTTTGGACATCAGATACATTCGTTTTTCTTAGAGGGCTGGGAGAGGGTGGAGTGGATTTTTTTAAACATTGGCTATAATCACATTAAAGATAAGACTTCTACTTCAACTCGAAGATTCATTCAATTTCGTCGAAATGCAGCCGAGATATCGCACTTTGAAATTTTGTCATTTTTTGTGCATTTTCAAGTGGTGCGTTTTTATTTTCCTCGAGTGTATATACAGGGTGTTCATTTTAAGTGGCGCACCATTGCTAACTTGAGAACTATAAGAGCTACGAAGTTGGTTAAATTAGCAAACAATTTCTATTTTATATGACTACTTTAATGAACGAAAGAATATTTTTTTTAGATCAGTGGTTCTCAAACTACGGGGTTCAACTTTCTTATTTCAAATGGAGACCTTTTTTTGCCTATTAGATTCAGTATTTTTTTCTGAATTCAACGAGATATTAGTTTTATACCCTTGCATAACAAAAACATGTGAAAAACGCTATTGAAAATTATGATAATTTAATTAAAATCTGATTGTTAGTTAGTGTTACGGGAGAAAACAATTGAATATTTTGCTTCATAACCGTTAGTGAAAAAGATTCTAATATATATGGCACGCCGTTTTAACATTTAATGGTGTGTAAATCATAAAAATGTATTTAATTTAATTTACAAAAATTTTATACATTATAATATAAATAAATTATTATTATGACAACACATAATTTAAATTCCTTTCATTTAAATTATTTATAAATATTTTTGACACCAAATTTATTGTCACTACGATAATTTTAATGTATTCTTTAAAATGTTTACTGCAATAAATTTTATACCATTATATATACTGGGATACAATATTTTTGATTCCCAATTTTTTTGGTTTGCCGATAATTTAAGTTCTATTTCATTATAATATTATAAGTTTAAATTCAATTTATATTGTTACAACCGATAATTTAAATTCATTTTTATTATAATTTTATAATTTAAAATGAATTTATATTATCACAACCGATAATTTTAATACATTTTTATGATAATATTATAAATTTAATTCAAACTAACGTGCCGTTTTAACATTTAATGGCGAATTTTTATGATAATATAATAATATTAATTCAATTTAAATTATCACTAGTAATCGTAAAAATTCATTTCCATTATAATATTATAAATTTAAATGAATTTATTTTATTATTAATATAATATTAATTCATTTTATATTATTACCAGTAAATAATATACAAAAATTTTCTTATATGCAATTTAAATGTGTCCTATTTGTATGAAACACTTTTATTTTGTTGAAATTCTATTTTCACGTTTTGAATTTTTATTATAAATATATAATTTTATTTCAATTCAAATTATCACGTATATAATTTAAATGGTTATAGCGATAATTTTAATTCATTTTGCGTTAACAAAAATTGCATTTTCATTATTATAATATAAAATAAATTTAAATGTATTAAAATTATTATAATATAATTTTAAATAATTTTACTTAACGCTATATGAATTAAAATTATCGCTATAACCATTTAAATTGCTAACCATTTAAATTATATACGTGATAATTTGAATTGAAATAATATTATATATTTATAATAAAAATTCAAAACGTGAAAATAGAATTTCAACAATATAAAAGTGTTTCATATAAAATAGGACACATTTAAATTGCATATAAGAAAAATTATGTATTTTATTTACTGGTAATAATGTAAAATGAAATAATATTATAATAATAATAAAGTAAATTCATTTAAATTTATAATATTATAATGGAAATGAATTTAACGATTACTGGTGATAATTTAAATTGAATTAAAATTATTATATTATCATAAAAATTCACCATTCAATGTGAATACCGCGCATTCATTCCACTAGCGCTACGCCATTATAATAGTGGAACTACTTAGAATATGTCGGTAAAGAAGACTGTACGACCAATATTATTTATTGTTCGTCAGACTTTCTAACTATTAGAAACAATATGCGAGCGAAACATTCAACAAATTCAAAAACTTGTTGAAATGGGCGCTAAAAACAATTGTTAATGCGCTATTCAGCATAAAAATAAAAACTCGGAAAGTTGTATTTTTTTTTTGTTAATTCAGTTTTTTAGATAAGGCGAGAGGTCATACGTCTAATACATGTGAAATGTCTCCACCACATAAAGAAAAACGTTTGTTTTTAGACCATTGATTGATTTTTAATTAATTTTAAATTGTCGGTCTTATTTCTCATTTGAAATATAAGTGACAAAACGCAAATTTGATGTACTAACTTGCAATACTTTCTGTGTCTACTAGATGGCGCTAACGTAGTTTGAATTTTTATTATAATATTATAATAAAAATTCAATTTAAATTATCGGATGTGATAAAATAAATTCAATTTAAATTATAATATTATAATATAAATTCAATTTACATTATAATATTATCATAAAAATTCAATTTATTTTATAATATTATCATAAAAATGAATTAAAATTATGGCAAGAGATAAATTAAATTGAATTAAAATTATCGGCAAATCAAAAAAATTAGGATCAAAAATAATGTATCCCACATTTTAATATAATATTAAATCTCTTCTAGTAAACATTTAAATAAATTTTGAAGGTATTAAATAAAACTGATGTCAAAAATATTCAGTAATAATTAAAATTGTATCAATTTAAATTAGGTGCTGCGAAAATTTGTTTGATTTAATACTGTTGTATATACATTTTGTATGAATTAAATTTGTAACATTTTTTCGATATACACACCATTAAATGGTAAAACGGCGTGCCATAATACTGTTGTATATACATTTTGTATGAATTAAATTTGTAACATTTTTTCGATATACACACCATTAAATGGTAAAACGGCGTGCCATAAATATACTACACTGATCAGACCAAATAAGGTCGAAACACGTGTCCGTAGTTTTCTCCACCTTGTACCCTACTGAGTACTTGTTAGTACCTTGAACTCATACACTCTGTAGCGGTTCTGATCTCTTAATTAAAATCAAAGAATCTTTTTCATTATCAAATAACAATTAATATGAAATAAATATTCAATTGTTTTCTTCCATAGCACTTGTAACACTCAGATTTTAATTAAATTGTCATAATTTTCAATAGCGTTTTTCTCATATTTTTGTTATGCCAGGGTATGAAACTAATATCTCGTTGAATTCAGAAAAAAATACTGAATCGAATAAGTGAATAAAAAAAATAGATCCCCATTTGAAATAAGAAAGTTGCACCCCGTAGTTTGAGAACCACTGGTCTAAATTTTTTTTCTTTCGTTCATTAAAGTAGTCATATAAAATAGAAATTGTTTGCTAATTTAACCAACTTCGTACCTCTTATACTTCTCGAGATAGCAATGGTGCGCCACTTAAAATGAACACCCTGTATATATATATATATATATATATATATATATATCTTAAACTAAGGGTTGAATGACTAAATGGGGTACATATTTGTATTCAGCAGGTTCGAATTAGGGGGTACAGCACAAATTATCTCTTTAAAATGTTTATTGTGCCAGTTAAATGGAAATAGCTACAATGGCAAATTCAGCTCACCAAACGTTTTTTACTTCCTTGTACGAAGTAAGGAAGTATTGTAATCGCGAAAAATTTCGGTTCTCAGATTTTGACGGAAATATCCGTTTTGACCTTTTCTGAATCCATTATGACTAGTTTCGACGTGACGTCTGTACGTACGTACGTACGGACGGACGGACGTATGTGTGTCGCATAACTCAAATACGGTTAGACGTAGAGAGTTGAAATTTTGTATTTAGGACTGTTATAGCATCTAGTTGTGCACCTCCTATTTTTGGTTTCAATCTATAAACCGGAAGTAGTACTTTTTAAAAATATTTCGATAAATATTTAATTTAACACAAATTTTTTTATTTTAAATGAAAGATTATGTGATTATTACCTAAAATCGGTATTTTATAAATATTTTTGTATCTGGTATTATTTAGGAATAATTAAAGTATATATGTATAATTTAGTATTTCTTTATCTTGTAGTCCATGATCGATTAACATTTGTTACTACGTAAAATTTAAATGATTATGACATGACAGTGACAATAGTAAAATATGCTTTATATCTTCTTCTGCAGTTTAAATAAAATAACTAAAATATATTTGTGAGTATACTAGTATAATAAGTTAAAAGAATTTTTTATATTATTCTACATTTTAGTTATTAAGAAAAGTATGAACACACAAGGCGTACAAGGAAGTCATGTGGTGTCCACGTCAGATTTTTGCGATTTGTGGAAAATGACATAGGATGCAAGTAGCGAGTACGCTTTATTTGCGTAGCCACGCTGTTCACCCGTCCAACTTTATAATATAAAATAAATGGTAGGCCACGCTGATAATGTTGAGTCGGTTATTTTCTCCCTACGAGTTCTTTAGTCCCATATATATATATATATATATATATATATATATATATATATGCATTTAAATACCCGCCACCAATAGATGCAAGGGAAGAGTTTTCTCACGTCGCCTTTCATTGCTCCAAAACTATGGCAAGGAGTGCGTTTTGTTTCTTTTTCACTTCATTGTAAGAGCGCGAGGAGATCTGTCATAAACCACTAAAATCTCTATTTTAACAGAAAATGCAAGTAACGAGTTTTGGAAATCAGCGCCTCATATATACAGGCTGTCCTATGAATCTCGTTAAGTATGGGGATTTCGAGAACCATAAGAGATACGAAGTTGGTTAAATTAGACAAAAGTTGCCCCTTTAAGAGACAAGTTTAGAAATTTTTGTTTTCCCACAAAAATGCATTGATGGCTAGATATACGCAAAAATGTAAATTTTGCCAATTTCGTTTTTTACCTATAACTCGTTTGTTTGAATTAGTACAAGTTTCTAATTTGCACGTTCTATAGGCAGTTTTTAATGACGAATTCACAGCAGGCCTCAAATATTTTTTATTTCCTACAGATTTTGAGAAATTTAAACCTAAATCTAATTTTCATATGGAGCTCATATCCGTCTTAATAGAGATTTTTTTCTCTTTTCAACGATATAAAACACAAGTACTTTGAAATTAAAATTACGTACCTAATAATTATTTTTTAAATTGTGTTTATCAAAAAATAATTATAATTATTACTATAACACATTGGATTCCTCGAATTATAATCAGAAAAATCCGATAATGTGAAAAAATTAATAATTTTTACCCAAACAAATGGCAAGTGAATAACCATTTTTTCGATTTTGAACGCTCATATCTCGGAAAATAAAAAAGATTTTTAAGTGCGGTTTGCGCCATTTTTCGTTGTTTAGTTAGTATAATTTGATACCTAATAATTTGATCAACATTCGTGGTCATTCTTAATAGAAACAATTAAAATAATAAATTATTGTGTTATTTCTGCCTTCATTTTAATTTCAATGCACTTGCGTTTTATATCGTTGAAAAGAGAAAAAAAATCTCTACTAAGGCGAGTCATAGCCAACTATGAGCTCCATATGAAAATTTGAATTTGATTTGAATTTCTCAAAATCTGTAGTAGATAAAAAAATTTGAGGACTGCTGTGAATTCCTCGTTAAAAACTGCCTATAGAACGTACAAATTAGAAACTTGTACTAATTCAAACAAAAAAGTTATAGGTGAAAATCGAAATTAGTAAAATTTACATTTTTGGGCATATCTCGTCTCCTATACATTTTTGTGGGAAAACAAAAACATTTATAAATTGGCCCCCTAAAGGAACAACTTTTGTCTAATTTGAATAGGTAAAGAGATACAGAAATATTTAAAAAATAACATTGAAATCCCTATACGCCACATTTCAATTCTACACCCGGTATATATAAAGTAAAGCCCAAACCCCTAAGCCTAAAAATGGGAAATTTGGACATTATATTCGTTTTATGATGTAAGCACCCATTTTCGAAATTCGCTCCTTAAAGGGGTAAAAGGGGATAAAATGCATTTTTACGAATTTCTCAATATCAATTAACTCAGACGAGATATCAACTTGATTTTTACATACAAAGGTAGCGCAACGAGAAACTTAAAAACCATGTTTCAGGGTTTTCAGCCTCTTAAGGGGGAAATTTAATTTTGAAGGGAAATAATTTTATTTTATAAGTTGCTTTGGAAAACAAATACAAAATTGAAAATATAAACATGTCACACTATCGTGATTTAATTATAAAAATGTATGTATCAAATACATGTGTCAAATAGATATTTATTCATAAGAATGCAAAATAAATAAGTTAATATATATATATATATATATATATATATATATATATATATATATATATATATATATATATATATATATATATATATATATATATATATATATATATATATATATATTATTTTTGTTTTGAAAGCCACGGCAATGTGCCCACGTTTATTACAATTATTTTTACAAACATAAGTTTTATACCTGCACTTTCGAAAATCATGATTACTTTTACCACAACACTAACAAAGTAAATTTCCATTCAAAACTTCTTTCTTCTTCTTATCTTCTTTTTCGAAGTTGACTTTTGGTTTAAGTATTTCTTGTTTCTTCTAACATTACTTCCTTATTTAAAGCTATGTCAAATAGTCTGGTAGTGGTTTGTTGATATTTTCTTCGCATAGTTGGTCCAAAATTCTGCCAGACTTCATTCCTACAACAAATATATATATATAGTGGCTTAACACTCCCTACGGGAGTAGCGCCGCTTTTCCTGAAGCTTTCTAAATCCTTTTATCGGAGGGGATCAGTCTCCACACTCTTCTTCTCATTTTCTTTCTCTTTTTATATCTTCTTTACTACTTTGCTCCATTTTTTCCTGTCCTTTTTCCAATTTCTGATTTCAGCTTCTTTTAAGTCCTCTTCTACCTCTTTTATCCATGTTAGTATTGGTCTTCCTCTTTTCCTTCTTCTTCCTGGGCTCCATTCTAGAATCGATTTTATAGGATCTTGTTCTTTTGCTCTTTGCACGTGTCCCAGCCATTTTACTCTTTGCTGTTTAATTTTCCTCACTATATCTTTTCCTTCTATTTCTTGCTCAATTTCGTAATTCATTCTTGTTCTGTACTCGTTGTTATGTCTTTATTGTCCCTAATATTTCTCTTAATATTTTTCTTTCCATTATTCTTAAATCCTCCTCATTCTTTTTGGTCATTGTTATTGTATCTGCTGCGTACAACGTTACTGGTCTAATTAGTGTTTTATATATTCTCATTTTGGTGTTTCTTGTTATGTCTTTACTCTTTAGTAATTTTTTATTAGCATAAAATGCTCTATTCGTTGATGTTATTGTCTCCTTTATTTCTGCATCTCTGTCACCTCTGTTTGTCAACTTTACCCCTAGATACTTGTTGGAATTTACAGTCGCCTATTTTAATATCCTCTTTCTCTTTGTTTGCTCCGATGATCATCATCTTCGTCTTGTTTTTGTTTATTTCCATTACTATCTTTGCTCCTTCTTTTATTATTTCTTCTAACGTTTCTCTCCTTAGCTTTCTGTTTTTTGTTATTACTGCAATGTCATCGGCGTACGCTTTTGTTCTTAAAGTTCCTTTTTTCATATTCCTCAGTATATACTCTATTGCTATGTTGAACAGTGATGCTGACAGCGCGTCTCCTTGTTTCACTCCTTTGTTTATTACAAACTCGTCTGTTTCACCGCTTTGTGTCTTAATACTTATTACTGTTTTCCTCATGGTCATTGCTATCAGTCTTCTCAGTTTTTCTGGTATTCCTAGCACTTTTAATATTATAATAAGTTTTTCTCTTCTTATGGAGTCAAAAGCCTGTTTAAAATCAATAAATAATATGTACCGGGTGTCGAATTTTTTTCTGACCTATAGGAAATACAATGTTAAAATTTTAATTTCGCTCTAAGTTTTTACCTATTGATTTTAGAGGCAAACTGTAAATACAAAAGATGTTCAGAATAAAAAACTGCATTCAACGAGCCCTTGTTTATTTATATGAAACGTTCCTGTGACAGGATAAACGTAAATTAAATTTGATATATTTGAGCTGTTTACAGAGTGCCATGAAAAATAAAATGAATTAGTCAGATCAAAAAAATAAACACTTCAATTAATTACGATAAAATGTACCTTAGGAAAAAAAGAAGAAAAATAAAATAATTATTAATTTATTTTTTTGATTAGTGAATTCTTCTTATGGTCCAATAAATCAATTAGAACAACAATTTCAAATCTGTCAACTGTCAGAGTAAAGGAATAAATATTTTTGTTTTGTTTAATTTTACATGGCAGTCTGAAACTAGCCTAAATTGTTAATTTTTATTTCATGTTTATTTCGTGAAAGAAATCGATTTGAACAAAAAATTTAAGCTTATTCGATGCAGTTTTTTACTCTCAACATCTTTTGTATTTACACTTTTGCTCTAAAGTGAACAGGTAAAGAGATACATTGAAATCCATATACGCCACATTTCTATTCTACACCCTGTATGTCTATATCTATGTTAAAGTTTATGGATTTATCTATTATTTGTTTAATTGTTTGTACTGCGTCTGTTGTAGATTTTCCCTTTACGAAACCAGAAAAATATTGTCCGATGATGTTTTCTGTTGATTTTGTTAATCTCCTCTGTACCACCGTAGACATTATTTTGTAAGCCGTGTTTAGTAGTGTAATTCCCCTGTAATTCTGGCATATTTGCTGGTCTCCTTTCTTGTGGATTGTCACAATTTGCCCTACTTCGCACTCCGTTGGCAATGTCTCTTCTTTCCAGATCTTAGTTTTGAGTTCATGTATTAGATTTTGTAGTGTTTCTCCTCCTTGTTTTATTAATTCCATGTTTATCCCATCTTTACCAGATGCTTTTCCGCTACTACCATTTTTTATAATCTCCCTTACTTCTTCCAATGTAGGCTCCTCTACCGCCGCATTTCTATCTTGTGTTTCTACTATTATATTTTGTTCTGGTTCTGTTAGTAGGCTCTTAAAGAAGTAAAAAAAAACACATTGATACTCTCCTATAATTTTTTCTGTATACTCGGTTAGTTTCTGCTTTATAAGTGCTGCAATAATCTTATAGGATGTATCTAATTGAGCTATTCCTCTGTAGTTGTCGCAGAGAGTTCTGTCCCCTTTTTTATAAATTGGGTTTAGGACAGCAGTTGACCAGCTTTCTGATGTTTTTTCTTCCTGCCATATTCTTGTTATTAGTTCGTAAACTTCGTTATGTAGATTGTCGTCTTCGTACTTGATCAACTCGGCTCTTATATCATTCTGTCCTGGACTTTTGTTATTTTTCAGCCTTCGGATAACATTCTTTACTTCCTCTAATGTTGGTGGATATATTTTGTTTCGGGTGGTTGCCTGATATCTGTACCTACTTGTTCAGTATTCTGTCCTTCTCCATTCTGGTCCCCTTTTGGGTTTAGTAACTCCTAAAAGTATTCTTTCCATCGCTCAGCAGACCAAGCGTTACATCAGAGATCGTATGAAAGAACAATTATCAATGTAAAAAAGTTACGAGTGGTTCTAACAATAATCAATCAAAAAATTGTGTGTGTGTCAGCTCCGACGCACGACAGGAGTTTACTCCTTAAGTACGATTGTCTTTGAATATGCAATACACAAAGATGGTAAATAAACGCATCTCTTATAATACTCAAAGCATGTATGTATTTTTTTTCTATTTACATTTTTCATATTGATTCGGTAAAGTATTATACATCAATCATGTTACATAAATATATATTACTTATACTACATGCATACATTGTTAGGAAGGTTGATTTAAATATTAATTACTTCAATACTCTCGGCATTATTAATCTATCCTTTTCCCCTCCTAAGAACTTCCCTTCTTTGCTTTTTATAAATGTTGTGTTCCCTTGGTACCCTATTTTTTCGTCGTCTCCTTTGTCCTCTGATGGAACATGCATTTTAATTAGGCTTAGTTTTCTGTGATTACCTTTAATTCTAATGTAATCCGAAATTGGCTTGAATTCTATTACTGCTTGTTTAATTCTTTTACTTATAAGGAAACCGGCGCCTAGCCTCTATATATAATCCTCTATTTCCATAATGTCATTTCCTAATTGTTTAGTTTCTTGCAGAGCCAGAATATCCAATTTGTACCTCGTTGCCTCGCTAGTCAAATTTTTTAAAGCTCCTTCTGAGTAGCTTTCTCTAACATTCCACGTCCCTATATTTATAATTTGCTTATCCTTAGTTACTTGCTTGCTTACTCTTCTGGTTTGTTTACGTCGATATAATTTTTTTCCTTGCCGTTTTTTCTGTTTTCGTAACTACTTTTTTTCCGCTCTCGCTTGCTCTAACCAGGCTGTTACCTCTTGCTCTTCCTTATTCCACCTAAGCTCTACGTTTTCAATGATTATTTTTTGGTAGCCAGTCTTCACTTTCTTGCCCTTCTCTCTTTCTTCTCTGGCTATGCTCCTTATTTCTTTTTGCATTCTCCTCCCTTCGACCATTAAATCATTGTCGTTATATATTTCGGTATTTCTCAGCTTATATTTATTAGTCATTATTCCTTGTTTCATTTCCCATGACTCAACTTCTGCTACTATCCTATCGGTGCGCTGTTCTTTCTCGATTTGGTATGCCTCTAGTATTTTAACGTTTACCTTTAGCTCTTCAATTAAAAATACTTCCAGTTCTTCTTTTTCCTTGCCCTTTGCTATCTGAATTCCTTTTATAACGATATTATTCTTTCTCTTTTTTCTTTCTTCCTTTTGCGCTCTATATTCTAAATTTTCTATTCTTTTAGAAAGCTGCTTTTTCTCTTCTTCCCACTTATCTTTATTACTCATTTCTTTCTTAATTTATTTCAATTCTTCCTTCAACTCTGCCGTATCATTCACCATTTTTTTCATCAACTCCTTCATCTCTCTTATCTCCTTCAATAGTACTTCCTTTAGGACCTCCATTTGTTGCTGCTCGCTTTCCTTGTTGGCACTACTATTTATATTAATCTTGTTTTCGTTTTTTCTTCTTTCTTGCTCAGCTATCCTTTGCTCTGGGGATCGTAATGTTTTCTTACTTATGCTGAAGATTTTGTTAGGCTCATTTGTTTCCTCTTCACTATTCTCTTGCGTTTTACTGCTTACTGTTTTAAAACTTATACTACATGCATACATTGTTAGGAAGGTTGATTTAAATATTAATTACTTCAATATTCTCGGCATTATTAATCACTGTGACAATAGGTTTGTGGTAACTAAAATACGATACATGAACGTCGGTAGATACGTGGTTTATGAATTTGAAAACATTGCACCATACCTAGTCGTCCCCAGTGTACTTCCAGAAACAAAATCCAAATTAAGCTCTGATTTTAAAAATTCTTTCATTATTCACTTCACTGTATATGAATATAATTATTGTTAACAATACACATACAATTAACCTTTATCAATTCACCACATCAATTCTATTACTTGAATGAATGCTTGACACAGCTACACAAGTATAAAAAACCTACCTTATTCTAGCTATGCTTCAGCGTAGATAGACGTGTTTACTGTTGACTGCTCCGACTGTGTGTACTGCGGTATCTTTGCAATATTATTATTTTATTATTACTATTATCTTGTTATTGTTCTTTTTTTTGGAACAATGACGGGTGGTGCTGATACGCGTAACACAAATAATGTAGTTAGTGATGTGCTTAATAAACTGTTAAGTGATGAAACCTTTTTAAATAAAGTGGTTGACAAAGTCTTCGAGAGGTTGGATAAAAAACTCGAAGAACAAAAGGCCCATTACGAAGCCATCATTAATGAAATGGATTCGAAAAACCAAACCCTACTTGATGAGATTGATCGTCTTGAACAATATTCAAGACGAAATTGTCTCCGTGTATTTGGCCTGCCTGAAGAACCGTCCGAAGATACAGAACTAAAAGTATGTGAGTTAATTAAATCCAAACTGTTAATTAACATTTCACCTGATACCATTGATCGATATCATCGAGTGGGAAAAAACCTAATGCAGTTGATAGTGCAAGTGTTAGTGCTACTACTGTACCTCCTCTATCACGTCACCGACCAATAATTATCAAATTTGTGTAATACAAAACGCGTGCCTTAATTATAAAAAACAGATCCAAATTAAAAAGTAAAAAAATAACAAAGATCTTACCAAAAAACGATTGGATTTATTAAAATTGGTATCAGAAAAATTTGGACACAAGAATGTATGATCTATAAATTATGGCAATTGAAATTATATATTTTTTTTGTTCATAATATAATTAATAATGAATATAATCTCAATTATAATATCCTCTGAAATGGAGCAGTGCAAATGGTAATTTTATATTCTTTTGTACATCTGTTGTGTTCTTAAATTTAATTAGTAATCTTCGTTGAACTGAGTAAATGTAAGGTGGTTGAACTTCATAATTTGTTGCAAGTATACGTTTGTTTTATTTAACTATCTACTTTGCTTATTTACATTAGTTCTTAATTTTATTACCTACGTTGTTTAACCAATACGTTTACATTATTTTATTGTTATCGATGGTAAGAATATTTTACCAAAATGTAAGAGGAATGAATACTAAACTTGAAGATGTTTACAACAATACTTTTATTAATGATTATGATATTGTTACCATAACTGAGACTTGGCTTAATGATTCAGTATTTATAATAATGAAATTTTTGATTGTAGTGAATACGTAATTTATAGGCAAGATCGTGAGAACTCCAGAATTGGTAAATCTCGCGGTGGAGTACTTTGTGCGGTGAGTACTGTGACGTATGTAAATTATGTTATGCACTTAGTGGTGTACTTCGCGATTTGCGCATGATTACCCCTTCCACTAGAATAAGAATTAGAAGATAAGAAATATTATAAAAATGGATGTAGGACTGAGGAGCGATTCTCAAGTAATATCTGACTTGTATTAACTTAAATAAAGTTCTTGTTAAAAATATATAAATTGTATTTTTTTAAAGTCCAAAAGACTTTAAAACATAATTGGCGCTGTCTTAGTAGGATATCAGAGAAACACAAAAAGTAATTGTGTGGTGAATATCAATTCTTCGCTCTGATAAACCAATTAATCACAAAGCAAGAAAATTATTTCTAAAAAAGAAATAAATAATAATAACTACAAGAACATCAAACGGCTTCAACCTAAGCCCATCAGGGTCTAACCACGACCCATCTCTAAAGACCAGGATCGACAACCTGCTGCTCCGCGTTACCTGATCACGCCTTCTTCAGAGAAGAAGACTTGCTGTTGAGGACTCAGAGCACGTCGTCGAAGAGGTCAACCCACAATTCAACAAGACAGAAACTAAGAACCCGGTGATGCCCGTCAGCCATCAAACTATTTTTACCCTAAATATAATAATAGTGTAAGTTAAAATTTAAAATTAAATTTATTACACAGAAGGGACAACTCTAGTAAATACTAGTAAAAAAGTTGTCGAGGGACCGGCACAGTCCCACACACACAAACTTACTTTCATAACAATTAACAATTAATGTCAGATAACTCTGACGCCGAATCAAAAAAAACAATAGAACAAAATTCTGATTCCGAAAATATCGAAAATTTGACTCCTATTCAAATAACATTAAAACCGAGTAGACTACCCGAAGTTATTATGGCAAATATTAGCTTAAATGAACTTAGAACATTCTCAGATGTAATTCCACAATATGATGGAAACATCAAAATTCTAAACAATTTTATAAAAGCAGTAGACGAAGTATACGCTACTACAAATACCCTAGCCCTATCACAGCTTCAAAGCACATATCTATTTGGTATTGTAAAAACAAAACTAACTCATGCAGCAGCTGAACTTCTCAGCGAAAATAATTTTAAAGATTGGGAAGACTTAAAAATATATCTAACTTCAAATTTCACCGATAAACTCACACCAGAAACTATTCTACAAGATATCATGTATTGTAAATATAAATCAAATTCCGAAAACACATTAAAATTCATTTTAGAGAAATTTACTCACTATAAATCAAAAATTATGCTAACGGAATATGATTCTAATCAAAAAAATGCGATAACGACAGAAGTACAGAAACTCGTTGTGAGACATTTCATAAGCTTATTACCTACATTTATAAGAGGATCATTTGTAGTAAAAAACCCCAGTACATTAGAACAATGCGAGCAGTTATTGAAAAATGAATTCAATTTCGCGAATCAAAGTCAACACCCCTCACCACTTGTTAAACAACCGACTAACAATAGACCACCACCACAAAAATTCCCAACTAATAATTTCCCGTCACAACCAATAAAATTTAAACAAAATTTTTATAAGAATAATAGTTTACCATTTGCATCTAAGCAAAATGAAAAAAACGGAATACAGACCAGACAAAAATTCAACCCTCAACCCATGTCAACTCAAACAAGGCAAACGCAGCCTATGTCAGTTCAAACTACCAGACAAAATTATAATATAGAACCCGAGGAACAAACTAACGAAGACGAAGAGACAGAAATTGAAGACCAAGAAATTGAAAATGAACATGACTCTTTTTTAGACGTAAACCCGAATCACGACAACACTATATAATGCCATCATTAACCACTGACTTGCCCTCGTTACAACAAAATGACTTCAATATACTCTTCGATACTGGATCTTCAATAAATCTGATACATCCAAATCTAGTAGAAAAATTAAAATTAAAAAAATTAGATACAAAATTGACATTCAAAACAGTAAACGGTAAATCAAATTGTAACGAATATGTAGAGATTAAAATAAACAACAAATTAATAAAATGTTATATATTCAAATTTCACAAAATGTATAATTTATTACTTGGAATAGAAGCATTTCGTATATTAGATATAAAATTAGATTTCAAAAAAAATAATGTAGTAATAAATGAAAAATGCTATAAATTAAAAGAAAATAAAAACACTGAAGAAATAAACTCGATAGAAATTCGTAATTCGCATCTAAACACAACAGAAAAACAAAAATTAAACCAATTACTCAAAAATTATGATGATCTGTTCCCTAAAGAAAACGAACCACTATCTCACACAAACATTCTTACACATAAAATTATAATGACTGATGAAACACCAATTTACACGAGAAATTACCGATTACCACAAATTTATGAACAGGAAATCGAAACACACGTAAATCAATTATTAAAAGAAAATATCATTCAAAAATCACATTCACCCTGGTCATCCCCTATTTGGATCGTTCCAAAGAAGGCAGATACCTCGAACAAAAAGAAAACTAGAATGGTCGTTGACCTTAGAAAAATTAATGCTAAAACCAAAGACGATAAATTTCCTATTCCAAATATTGACTCAATTTTCGACCACATTGGAAAATCAAAATTCTTCACGACATTAGACTTACATTCAGGATTCCATCAGATAATGATGAATGAATCTGACAGAGAAAAAACCGCTTTCTCCACCCCTTCAGGACATTATGAATTTCTTAGAATGCCTTTTGGATTAAAAAACGCCCCCGCAACTTTTCAAAGAATGATAAATACGGCCCTGGAAGAATTAGTTAATAAAGTATGTCTCGTATATCTAGACGACATAATTATTTTTGGAAAAACTCTAGATGAACATTTAAATAATATAAAACTAGTATTTGAAAAATTACGCAAAGCCAATTTAAAAATTCAAAAAGACAAATCCGAATTTTTGCAATCAGAAACTAAATATTTAGGCTATATAATAAATCAAAATGGATTAAAAACCGATGACAAAAAAATTGAAAGTATAAAGAAATTAAACATCCCAAAAACGAAAAAGGAAATAAAACAATATTTAGGCACTTTAGGCTGGTATAGAAGATTCATTCCAAATTATGCGAAATTGACTAAACCATTCACAAAATGCTTAAAGAAAAATGCAAAGATCGACATTTATGACCACGATTATCGTGACGCTTTCGAGAACAGTAAGAAGATCTTATCCGAGTCATCAGTATTACAGACTCCAGACTTTGAGAAAGAATTCATACTGACAACTGATGCCTCCGACTATGCAATTGGAGCTGTGCTTACACAAATGTGTGAGAACCAAGAAAGACCTATCTCCTACGCTTCAAAAACTCTCAACTCAGCAGAACAAAATTATTCAACTATAGAAAAAGAATTAAAAGCAATTGTTTGGGCAATAAATAATTTTAAACCTTACCTATACGGAAGAAAATTTAAAATAAAAACGGATCACAAACCATTGGTATGGCTTTTTAATATGAAAAATCCAAATTCAAAATTAATGCGATGGAAAATCGAATTAGGCGAATACAACTTTGAAATAGAATACTTAAACGGAAAACAAAACGTAATCGCGGACTTATTATCAAGACAACGGCCGGAATCAAAAATCACAGAATTTGTTGGAAATGTGTTAGATAAAAACATCATAGCACACGGTGTATCTCGCGATTTCGAAATGTCGAAAGGGATAGCGGCAGATATATCAAATAAATTCGATAGTAAAAATTATTGCAAAAATTACGATTCTCTGAATAAATACTTAGTCATACAAAAATTAGGTGATAAAACAATAATTCATTTAATAACGAAACAAAAATATAACGACAGGCCTTCTATCAAAGACTTAGACAAACCATTAAAAGAACTGAGAGATTATATGATAATGAATGATTTACAAGAAATAAATATCCCCAAAATTGGTTGCGGATTAGATAAATTATCATGGACAGACGTAAAACAGAAATTATACAAAATTTTTGAAGATACCAACATTCAAATTAATGTCTTTAGTTTATCAGAAAATTATCATTTAACAAATGTTAGCGAAAGACCAAACAGCGAACAAGATGACCTAAATACAATACATTCCGATAATGAAAATATCATAGCGGGAATTAAATATATAAATAATCGTCTAAATATAGGAGATAATCAAATTATATTCGACTCGCATAATCAAGAAACGAATATTAGAATTATAAAGCTATTTAATCACAAAAAACAGAGAATGTACGTAACAATAAATGAAAACAACTTTGAGCAGGAAACATTAGAATTTTTAAAAGATTACATTATTCCAAAAATTAGATACCTAGCCATATTTAATAAAGCCCTTGATAAGAAACTAACAAAAATTATATCTGAAAATTTTACTCCAGATTCAATAAATATAATAGGAGTAGATCAATTAGTCTCGGATATCGAAAATGAAGAGGAACAATTAGATATTATTCACGAATATCATAACGGTTTCACAAACCACAGAGGAATAAATGCTACGATCCAAGCATTGAAAGAAAAATATTATTGGCCAAAAATGAATAAAGACATAATAGAATATATCAATAAATGCGAATTATGTAAATTAAACAAATATGATAGAAAACCAATACCTACAACAGATAATCTCACGCCAACTCCCGAAAAACCCTTTAATATAATTAATTTAGATTTGTTAACACTAGAAGATAAATACTTTTTAACCATTATGGATTAATTTTCGAAACACGCACAAGCATATTCCCTCATCAATAAAACAGCCAAAACTATATGTGACGTACTAATAAAATATTTTCAAACGTATATGATACCGGACAAGATAATAACAGATAGTGGAGGAGAATTTAAAAACACGTTAGTTCAAGATCTATTGAAAAGATATGGAATCAATATTCATTTTATTTGTGTAAATAATCCAAAAAGTAATGTAATAGAGAGATTTCATTCTACACTAATAGAATCATTACGAATGATTAATCAAAAAGAAAGAATAAAAGATCAAAATTTAATCCAAAAAGTAGATCTAGCATTAATAGCATATAATAACACAAAACATAACACAACCAAATTTACACCGAATGAAATACTATACGGAACTGATCAAAATAAATATTTTAAACCAGAAGTCATATTAGACAAAACCTTAAATGAATATCAAAATAACATCAAGGTAGTTAACGAATTAGTAAAACTTAGAATCACAAAAGAAAAATTAAGTAGATTTAAAGAAAATGATAATCCGTTACAGTTAAAGAAACAAATATATGTTAAACAAAACCCGAGATTATTGGGAAAAATCCGGAAACCTCTATACAAAAAACATACCCTAAAAGCTTACAACCCCTTATTAGGAAAAATAAAAATTAGCGATTTACACAGTGACAAAAATATACGAATAAATAAAATCAAACAATGACAATGACTATTATTACAGACTATGCCATGGACAACTGACGGACATTTCTAAAAACAATGGATTTCACCTAATTGAATTAGGTGAATGTAAACTAAAAGAATCCGAACAACTAATATATTACAATTACAACATATCGCAAATAGAAATAGAATTTGTTAAAATTACAAACACATTCATTGAAGTACAAAAACAACTAGAAAACAACGGATACTTCTTCCAAAATCTTATAAATATATTAAAATATAGTTACACGGATTTAAAAGATCAAGTTACAAAATTATTTATAAACACTAATAAAAGAACTAAACGAGGTCTAATAAACGGACTTGGATCCATAATAAAAGCAATTACTGGCAATTTAGACTCAAATGATGAAGAAAAATATAATAAACTTTTCGAACAAATACAAAATAATGAAATTACGTTACAAAAACAAAATGAGCTAAATATAAAACTTACAACGAATATTTCTAAACAATTTAATCAACAGTTAGAAAATATAAAACATAACGAAGAAAGTATTCAAGAAAAATTAAAAATGGTAATATCACAATTAAACAAAAATCAAAATTGGCAGAATATAATTAATATTAACAATCAAATATTAGAATTGATACTAATAATCAAAAATCTTAACGAATTTTGTAAACAAATAGAACTAAGTCTAACTTTTTGCTCATTGCACAAACTACACCCCAGTATTATTACATACGATAACTTGATAAAAATTACCCAAAATAGAAATATATGGAATTTCAATGAACTCATAGAAACACATTGTAAATTCGAAAACAAACAAATTCAATTTTTAATTACGATACCAAACTTCTCAAAACAAACATATCCACTGTTCCAATTTAGTCCTATTCCCACTTATAATGAAGAGAAAAAATTAATCACAATAAATGAAAATCAAAAATTGTTCTTTAAAACTGGAGTTGAAAATTATATAATTAATGACTGTATTTTAGTTGATAATAAATATATGTGTGTTACTAAATATTTTGAGTTAAGTAATTGTATATTAAGTTTAATATATAAACAAAGGAATGATAATTGTTTGTACCATTATGTGAACATGGAAAACGACATTGAACAAATTCAAAATTCAAATGATATAATAATCATTAGTCCAAATAAACAACAAATTCAAATTAACTGTTTGAATAAAAATTTATATAAAGAAATCCAAGGAATTTATAAGATGAAAACTAACGAAAAATGTCAGATAAATAAAAATGTTTTCGAAATCGTTAATCAACAATATAAAGAAATACAAATCCAAAATTTACAATTAAATCATGAAAATAAAATAAATGGAACACTAAATTTGCAGAAATTAGAAAAAGTAAAAGAACCCATAACTAATTTACCAAAAATAAAGAATCTCGAAATAAACAACAATTATCACTCTTATTTAATACATATAATATTAGTTATAATAATTATAGGATGTATTGTCAAAATAATATTTAAATATAAGCAAAACTTATGTAAAAAGAAAGAAAACAAAGAAAAAGAAATAGAATTAAATCCTTTAGCCTAATCATGCGAATATTGCAAAGTCTTGCGAGGGAGGAATTATGTTATGCACTTAGTGGTGTACTTCGCGATTTGCGCATGATTACCCCTTCCACTAGAATAAGAATTAGAAGATAAGAAATATTATAAAAATGGATGTAGGACTGAGGAGCGATTCTCAAGTAATATCTGACTTGTATTAACTTAAATAAAGTTCTTGTTAAAAATATATAAATTGTATTTTTTTAAAGTCCAAAAGACTTTAAAACATAATTTGTATATACGTGTGACGTATAAATGTACGTGGCGTATATTTGTACGTGTGAGTGAGTACAGAATACGTGACTGGGAGTGTGTATTTGTATTTGTGTGTTTGAATGTACGCGGGAGTGTGAATCTGCGTGCGCGTTGTGTAGTTGTCAGAGTGAAAGAGAAAATGTGTAGTGTGCTGTGGAGAAATAATGGTGTAAAATAAACAAGTGACAATATTACGTGAAAAATGTCAAAAGTAAAGAGTTCGGGCGCCAGTCTGTTGCGAATAACAGACAAAATGGTGAAATGTGGTGTGTGTATGTGTGTGTAATCCACAGACCAAATAAGTATTTAGATAGGAATCGTACGTGTTAATCATCGGACCTACGTTAATAGCGCTATCTGATGGATGGAAGCGCGAACTAAGTCGGTATAATCGTTACCTACAATAGGTAATGATTGTTGATAGCATTGTTTATTTTTTACTTATATACTGATTTGTAGTTGTTGAAGCAGATTATTCAAAAAATACTTGGAATTCATTTGAACTCAATAGTATTTTATGAAAAATCTGCTTCAACTACAAATCAATATATAAATAAAAAATACAAATCAATATTTTAAGAAAACTCAAATAAAGGACATAAGATTTTAAAATTTAAAGCATAACAATTTTTTTATTTTTTGTACATTATGAAAATAAATCTTTACACGTAACACAAAAATGAAAAGTCAACTCTATGTACACATTCGCGCTTTATATAGGATAAAATATTCGTTTTGTCTACCAATTGAAGTAAACGTCAACAGAAATAGGTAATCAAAAATAACAAATAATAGCACAAAGCGGCACAAAGTAACAAACAATAACACCAAATAACGAACAATAACACAAAGTAACTAACAATAACAGAAAATAACACAACAACTGCAGCAGAATTAATATGACACAAAGATGTAGCAAAGCAAGTTACAGGAGTCGCGGAGAATTTTAAATCTTCCATTGTTAAATTGACGAGTGGGGGAAAACAAGGGGAACATAATGAGCAAATGATACTGGTGTCGCCATCACATGCATGGAAGCGTAATGAAAGCAAAAAAACAAAACGCTGTACCCACAGCCACCATTTAAGTTTCCCGGGCCTGGTGTAATCCAAGAGTCCGGTAGCTGAAGTTTGGAGAAAACCAAGACAAGGAAATGGAACAAGGATTATTTATTTTCATAAATTGTAACATAGAAATAAAACGTGACAAATGAATTAACAAATACAATAGGATGATGGTGATGGGCCATACACAAATTCAGGTTAGTAAAATAATTAATTGAACAATAAAATATGTCAAAATGAGGTTATGAATGTGTCAAATTGACAGGAGGTTGTCTAAAAAAAAAGATTGGTTCACAATCAGTAGTAGCTTCGAAATGCGTACTTGTGAATTACCCTGCGAGAATGAAATGTCAGTTTACAATCGATTGTCAACATCCACTGATGGGCTCAATTGCAAAATGTCAAATGAAATATGTCACGATGTTCAAACACGCCTGATTGCTTCCTAGAAGACGCACAGGAGGGCGAACCGTGACTTGAAAGTTTACGATCGATTTTCAATATCCACTGATGGACACAATTGTAAAATGTACTGTATGCTGTGTTTCACGATGTTCAAGCACGCCTGATTGCTTCCTGTAAAGGATGCACAAGAGGGCGAACCGTGAAAAGAGCTGAAACAAAAGTTTACCACCAGGTAACAATTTTAGGTCTACCTGCGTTTACGATGTTCAAATTCGCTTGATTGGTCCAACATATGAGGATCACAAGGAACGAACCGTGAGTTGAGAGAGAGTGATATCCGGAGAAACTCAGATGCTGCTCTCTCTGAAGAACTGACCGACTTTTGGGGTAGTTATCCATTTGCCGTTGGTAAAAAGTACTACCAATGCCATCTCTTAAATATTGACTGGACTTTGGATAAACAACTGCTTGTTCCACGTATAACTGACATCTGTTATTGAGAAGTGTCATCTGTCATATGGTGTGTTTGACATATTTTAAGGTTAACTTATCTAACTAATAGGGGAAGGAAAACATGTTCATCATAGTACTATAAATCATCTCTTATTACACTTAATAAAAATAAGAATATTATTGCTGATATTGTTTGTGTGAAAGTGCAGCTTAATACTAATAAAAGTTTAATTGTTGCTGTTGTGTATTCTCTACCTCCTGTAACTCTAGAACAACACGAGTACATTAATGAATGTCTTGAATCACACATTTCTTTTATGAATTCTGACTTCATCATAATTGGGGACATGAATATAACAAAACTTGTTGATTTCTACAATGTTGGCTATTATAATAACTGCATTACCAGATTTAATAACTTCTGTAACCTTCTTAATGCTACAAAATTGAACAAAATTCAAAACAGTGAACATCGCCTTCTCGACGTTGTTTTATCAAATGTAGTTTGTAACGTAGTTCGTAATTTATTTCCTTTGGTTTCCGAGGACTCTCATCATCCGACTTTATTAATAACATTAGACTTAAACATTAAAATTCAAGATAATGCTTCATTTAATAATGATACTTCATTTAACTTCCGTGTAGCAAATTTTGACTACATGTACTCTTTACTGAATAATGTTGACTGGCATATATTGTCATCCTATAATGATATTAATATGGCTTTTAATAAATTCTATGAGATCTTAGAAAACGTATTTAGTGCATGTGTTCCGCGAACGCGTAGAAAAAAGGTAAAATATTCCCCATGGTTCAATTAAGATATTATTTCCGCTCTCAAATGTAAAGAGAAATATCATAAATTATACAAATTATATGGTTCCGAAAGCTATTATAAGACTTTTAAAGAATTAAGGTCTAACATTAAATCTGATATTAAAGCTGCCTATAAAGATTATGTTCAGAGATCTGAAATTAATATATCTAATGATCCTAAGGAATTTTGGACTTTTCTAAATAATAAAAAGCAGACTTCTCGTATTCCTGGGCACATGCATTTAAACGAAAACGAATACCATGATACCTCCTCAATTGTAATACTGAACTAATTTAAAAATTTAATACTGAACTGTCAATCACTGACATATGACAAAGTTAATTTAATTTATACGGAAATTTTAGCTAAATATAATAATCTTAAACTACTATGTTTATCAGAAACCTGGTGCAATAGTGCAATTATTAATACTTTTGTATTTGATCACTTCACCAACATATCAAACTTCTGCAGATCTGAATACAAAGGTGGAGGTGTAGGCATATGGTGCCACAAGAGTGTGTCCACGACTATCAAGAACATAGATGTATCAGAATTTTGCGTCGAGAAACAATTTGAACTGTGTGCCGTTCTGTGGAAACCCGAAACTTCCAATTCAATTTTAATTCTTAACATCTACAGATCACCTCGTTCTGATATTGCATTGTTCTGTGATAAAATTGCCTCTCTACTAGAGAATATTTATAATATAAATTATGATTTGATATTATGTGGTGACTTCAATGTAGACCCCATAAGGGATATTTCCGACTACAATTCTATATGTGAAATACTAAAAAGTTTTAATGTATGTACCAATATTGTTAAGAACTGCACAAGAGGCAACTTTACCTTAGATCACTGCTTCACAAATTTATGTAACAGTTTTTCTTTTGTAGAAGATAATGTTATCTCAGACCATAGAAATGTTTTAATGTGTAGTAATTTATGTCAGAAATTTGACAATTACACAACCCAGTACAGGAGAATCTTTGACAATGTCAGTATTAATAATTTCTGTCTAAATGTACAAACCGAACTTTGGGACGATGTAATATACAAAACCAATGTTGATGATGCTTTCAACTGCTTTTTAGACATTTTTCTATATTATTTTAATAAATATTTTCCTTTACAGAAAGTTACCTCGAACTTGTATAAACGAAAAGACTGGACTAATGCGGAAATAAAAATATCAAGCCATAATTTGAAAAATATGTTTCATTTGAAAACTAAATTCCCGGAGCTGGCTCCTGTTTATAAAATAGCCAAACAGAAGCACTCTTCTCTGGTAGCAACTACAAAAAAACTTTTCTATCAAAACAAAATTGTCAATTCAGACAACATGACGAAAAGTGCATGGGAAATTATCAACTCGAAAAATAAAAGTGAGTTTAGTACTAACCTCAGAATATCGCATGACAATAATACAACTGATGATCCCAATGTTATTGTAAATTTGTTTAATAATTTTTTCAGAGATGCACCCTACAATATACTGAATAATATTCCCACGATTAATGCAAATGCTAATGATCACAGAAATGCCGAAAGAAGTTCTTGTAATTTCTACCTCTATTCCTTTTGTGAAAACGAACTACTAGAAATTATTAAAAGTAAAATCAGAAGTAAAAAGTCAGCGGGTCCAGATGACATACCTAGTTTTATAATCAAAACCGTAGGTCATTTGATCACTGTTCCGCTGACAATGATTGTGAATTTAACTTTTGAATCTGGTACTTTTCCAAGGAAGTTGAAATATAATAAAGTAATTCCTATACACAAAAAAGGTGATAAAACAATGTTAAATAATTACAGACCTGTAGCCCTAACTTCAGTATTTTCGAAAATTTTAGAATACTGCTATTTAAACCGTTTTGAGAATTTTCTAAATAAAAATTGTTTTATTTCAAATTATCAATTTGGCTTTATGACACATAGCTCAACTGTTGATGCTTTACAACTCCTGTGTAGCGAAATTACGGACTGCTTAGATAGAGGAGAACAACCGGTAGGTAGGTATTTTCTGTGATCTTAGCAAAGCATTTGATTGCGTTAATATTTCTCGTTTGTTAGATAAGCTAGAACAGTTAGGTATTCGTGGGGTTGCTCTCGACTGGATTGCTAACTTTTTACAAAATAGGCATCAGTTTGTATCTATTCGTCATTGTGATGACGTGTCAGTAAATCGCACAATTAGTTCTAATTTTCTAGAAATTAATGTCGGTCTTCCTCAAGGGACAGTCCTAGCACCCGTTTTGTTTACAATCTACATTAATGATTTAATTGGTGTGCTTACAGACGACTGCGTACCCATTCTCTATGCAGACGACACTACCTTAGTAATATCTGATAAGGATAAGAGTAATCTTGTAGAAAAGTGTAACCACAACATACAATCACTGTCTTCTTGGTTGAATGAAAATAGTCTTTTCCTCAACGAAAGTAAGACAAACATTCTTAGATTTCATACACACCAAGATACCTACGAAAATAGTGTCGAAGTAGAGTTCGACAATAAATTGATTCCTAATGTTAGTAATACAAAAGTGCTAGGACTTCATGTCAATGAAAACCTAAATGGAAAACCTCACTGCGACGATTTAATTAATAAACTCAATTCGATATGCTACCAAATAAGACACTTAAAGCAATACCTAAATACTCATCAACTTTTTAATTTTTACCATGCGTATGTAGTTTCTAGAGTAAGATATGGCATTTGTTTCTGGGGCTCCTCCCCAGCTGCGCAAAAAGTTTTTATCTGTCAGAAAAGAGTGCTGCGATGCTTGGTGGGTGCAAAGTATAATGAATCTTGTAGAAATTTATTCAAAAAATATCAGATTTTAACACTCTACGATATTTATATCTATGAAATCTGCCTTTTCGTTTTCAGTAATAAAGATAATTTTCTAATAAATGCAAGAAAGCATAATCATAACACTAGGTCAAAAAATGATTTTTCTTTACCTCATTCAAGGATAAACATTGTCAAAAATGCTCCGAACAGGGTTGGTCTATAGATCTACAATAAGTTACCTACTTCTGTAAAACGTGAAAATAATTTTGTAAAATTTAAAAAGAAGTTAAAATCTTTCTTACTAACTCACAACTTTTATAACCTTGACGAATTTATATCACTGTAATCGTTTTGTACAATTTATTATGTATTTTGTTTTGACATGTTCTATACACTGTAACTATTGTGTCTCCAGAATAAAAGCTATTATTATTATTATTATTGTTCAAGGTTTTGCTGATTATTTTCAGTCTGTATACTCTCCGAATATTAGTGTTGATTGCTCTAGAATTCATAATAACTCACTTATGTCAAACCAACTTAATATTCAAAATGTTACGGAAGATGAGATATTATGTGCAATTAATGATCTGCGAGTAACTTGCTCTCCTGGTCCTGATAATTTACCAGCCTACATCCTTAAAGGATGTAAAGACATTTTCATAAAATCCTTATTTATTTTATTTAATCTTTCTCTTGAGACTCATACTTTCCCATATTATCCAATATTGCCAAATGTTATGAAAAACTTTTATATAAAAACATGGATTCATGAAAGGAAGGTCTACTGCCACCAATTTGACGAACTTTACAGAATTTACAATTAATGCCTTAAATAAAAATACTCAGGTTGATGTTGTTTATACTGATTTTTCGAAAGCTTTCGATACAGTAAACCATAGTATTTTACTCCATAAACTTCAGCATCAATTCAACATTTCACCTGACTTAATATTACTCATACAATCATATATTAGCAATCGTTGCCAATTTGTCTACTATAATAATTTTAAGTCTAGTTATTTTTCTCCTACTTCTGGTGTTCCTCGAGGATCAAATCTTGGGCCATTACTCTTTATTTTATTTATTAATGATATAACCGAATATATTAAGTCGTCACAACTATTATTATATACTGATGATTTGAAAATTTTCAAAGTTATCAATTCATACTCGGGCTATACAGCTCTTCAATCTGATATTGATAGTATACATGCCTGGTCTTCTTCCTCTTACTTATTTTTCAATACAGGGAAGTGCAAAGTAATGACTTATTCCTTGAAACAAAATCCTACTCATTTTAATTATATCTTGGTTAGTACATGTCTTGATAGGGTGTCGCAATTTAAGGATTTGGGAGTAATATTTGATCCTAAATTAGTCTTTTCTATTCACTTGAACTATATTGTAAATCATTCTTATAAAAACTTAGATTTCATTATTAGAAATTCACATCATTTTAGTAACTTATATACTCTCAAATCTTTATTCTTTGCATTTGTGCGGTCCAAGCTTGAGTATTGTTTAGTTGTGTGGAACCCAATTTACAATAATCATAAAGCTGAGATTGAATGGGTGCAACAAAAATTTGTAAGATTTTTTGCCCGAAAATTTAGCTCTAATTTCGATCCACTTACGTACAGCTATACAAGATCCTTGTCACAATTTCACATATTGGAACACCGACGTGAATTATTGTCTTGTTTATATTTACATAAGCTATTAGGACATTGATGATTCATCAAGTTTGGGCCGTATAAATATAAAAATTCCTAGACTTCCATGTAGGAGAATAGGTACTTTTAACATACCAATGGTTAAAACTAATTATGAGCTTAGAGCTCCAATTAGACGATTAGGTACCATCTATAATTATTATGAAAGTAAGATAGATATTGATATTTTTAGTTACTCATTTCAACACTTCAAAAATGTCATACTTGAATTTTTTACCTCTGTTTCATTCATAATCATAAGTTATACACACATTATGTAATGCTGTTTTGTCTATACAGGATGGTGCGTCGGCAAACGCACCATAGGGATTTCAATGTTAATTTTTAAATGTTAAAATATTGGCTCCCCTAATTGTTTGTCAGCAAAATAAAAAATAGTTTTTTGTAAAGAAAAAAATTCTGCATCTAATGATATCCTTACTCATAATTTCCTTTTATCAGGAACAGGAAAAATTAATTTAATAAAAAATTTAATTTTAATCAAATCACTAGTACCATGAAACAAACGAAAACCAAATACATACTTACAATTAAATACATTTGACATTTTATAATAAGCATTCATAGTAAAGCAGAAAACAATAAATATTTTACACTTGTTTTGTGTGTGCTCGAGACCAAGGAGCAGGACACTCGTACCGCTGTACAACCAGCTCCGGTAAGTCAACGTGTAACAGTATTTCCGTTCCGTATGTGTCAGTATTTTCTGACACAGAAATTCCGTTCCGTGTGTCAGTGTTTTCTGAAAAAGAAATTCCGTTCCGTGTGTCAGTGTTTTCTGACACAAAACCTCCGTTCCGTGTGTCAGTGTTTTCTGACACAGAAATTCTGTTCCGTGTGTCAGTGTTTTCTGACACAAAACCTCCGTTCTGTGTGTCAGTGTTTTCTGACACAGAAATTCCGTTCCGTGTGTCAGTGTTTTCTGACACAAAACCTCCGTTCTGTGTGTCAGTGTTTTCTGACACAGAAATTCCGTTCCGTGTGTCAGTGTTTTCTGACAAAGAAATTCCGTTCCGTGTGTCAGTGTTTTCTGACACAAAACCTCCGTTCCGTGTGTCAGTGTTTTCTGACACAGAAATTCTGTTCCGTGTGTCAGTGTTTTCTGACACAAAACCTCCGTTCTGTGTGTCAGTGTTTTGTGACACAGAAATTCCGTTCCGTGTGTCAGTGTTTTCTGACACAAAACCTCCGTTCCGTGTGTCAGTGTTTTCTGACACAAAACCCGTACCGTCATACCGTACCGGACCGTACCGTCATACCGTTCCGTATCGGCCCGTACCGTCATACCGTACCGTTCCGTACCGGTCCGTACCGTCATACATTTACAGGGTGATAAGAAAACGACGCATGTACTTGAAGGTTACCTCCGTCCGACCGTTTGGCGCCAGAGCATCCGTTGTCCCCAGGAAGAATATTGCAACCGACGCATTATCGGCACGAGGTCCGATAGTGGCAGCAAATAGCGTCACAGAATATAATTTAAATATATTTAAAAAGTACCTTGGCAAAGATATTTCAATAAATTATAAAAAATATAATATATTCAACTTCTGGTCAGTGAGAGTTAAACTTAGATTGGCAGTTAAACTATGAATATTCACTGTTTAAATAGGTATTTGTTCTTAAACGTCTTTCTAAGCGTAGTTTAGTAAATGGTGCAAATCATTTTTGAAATAACTAGTCTCCAAACTACAGTTAAATTTTAAACTTAGATAGTGCAAACAGCCATAAGTGTTTATTTAAACTTATATTATATTAAAATAACTACAATATTGAAATTAATTACACGATATTCCACGGACATTTCTAATAATGCCGGCTTGCACAGTGTACGGTCTCTGAATCTGCTCCCAAGTCCCAAGCGTGCTCCTAAGCTGACGTCACATTGTGCGACAAGGACACGTATACATATGCGCGTAGGCACACCATACAATACTAACACCACGATCAAAAAATGGTGTAAATTTTTTGCATATTTCAATATTTTTTGCATATATTTATTAAAAATGCATATAACTGCATATTTTGTATCTTTTAGCCCAAAATTTTTTTATAAATTTTATATGTATAAAATTGTAAATCGCTCAAATTTGATGCAACCTATAGTAGTTTTTATATTTATTTTAAAGATAGGTAGGCACAAAAGTCGTATTCCAGAAGTTATACATTGTTTTATTTATTTTATATAATATTCTTGTGCATTGTTGACAAAATGTAGTATTTTTCTGGTTCATAAAAATAAATTATTAGTAAAAATGAATAAAATTATTTTGCATATCTGCATATGCATGCATATATTTGTAAAATATTGCATATTTGCTTAATTTTGTGCAAATATTGAGCATATTTTGGCCTTATTTCAATGCATATTGCATGCATATTTTGATCATATTTGCCAAGAACAAAATTTACAATTATACTGAACGGTTTACTCCAAACTATTATTATTATATTATTTAATAAGAAATAAAATACGTACGCATTCACATAAAAAGTTTTGTTTTTTGAAGTTCTTAACATAAAATATTTATTTCTGAGTTAACTAGGCGGTCGATTTTGATAATACTTCGCATACGTTCATATACTATAACCAGACATTAAATTAAATAGTATTTTAAAAATAGTTTATGGGTTTGAATCAAGATTTTAATGCAATATATTCAGCAAAGTATCATTTTACCCATGTTAAAAATGTCATGTTTAAATGTGAATATCTCTGGATAGAGACAGGCAAATCGATTGAAATTTTAAATGTATATGGAAAACAGTGTCAACAACTGATTTTTTCATGTTTCATTAAAAGTTTATGGATTTGTTACAACGCTCGAATCACCTTAAAACATATTTTTTAATCCATAAAAAAACACGTTTTATACAAATAAAACAGTTTTAAACAAAAAAACTGTTTTCTTGTTCAAAATTTTAAAAAACCTATCGGCTGGCCCAGTCCCCCACTGCGTATAACAATATTTACCAGGTAGTGTATGGTGATTAAAGGGCAAGACACGGCGGAATGGCTCGTCGTTGTTATTTTGAAACACAAACATGTCGAGAAGAGGAAAACACAGCCACAAAGGTACTCCTGCACACATGGGTACCATCACCAGTATACTGAACCAATAAGCGGTACGTGCATACTGTTCTATTATTGCACGTTCCCTTTCTGGACTTGCCACGTTTTCAAGCCAGAACTTTTCCTCGACTATCTGCATGAGTTCATAGTTTTCTTCGCGCAGGAACTAAAACAGAGACTCAAACAAATAAGTAGGATCAACTAACAGGCAAGGAAATAAAGTAAAAATAAAATACATTCGGAAAATGCATTTTCTTAAGACACTTAGAAAAAATTCATAACTTGGTTAAAAATACCTGGAATGGGCTCAAATTAGATTCTTTGGGGTTTTCGAGGTCGCTGATCCCGAATATGACCTCCAAATTGACCCATCGCCGACCTGGAGCTGAGGATTGCTGATGAACGTAATCTCCGAGGCATCTCCTGAAAATCACTCTCAAATGAAACGAGACTCCTCACTCGGGGATTTTTGGGTCGCTGATTCCAAATCTGGCATCGGCGACCACCCCTCGGGTTCCCGGTGCACCGAAACCTGGACATCGACGTCATCCCCGGGAGTTTTCCTGTAACATTCGCGCAAACGAACCAAAAATGGATGTGCCGTATTATAAGACGATTTTCGGTTCGCTTGCGAATGTTACAAGAAAACTCCCGGGGATGACGTCCATGTCCAGGTTTCGGTGCACCAGGTACCCGGGGGTGGTCGCCGATGCCAGATTTGGAATCAGCGACCCAAAAAACCCTCGGGTGAGAAGTCTCGTTTCATTTGAGAGTGAATTTCTGTAGAAGCCTCGGATATGACGTTCATCAGCAATCCTAAGCTCCAGCTCGGCGATGGGTCAATTTGGAGGTCATATCCGGGATCAGCGACCTCGAAAACCTCCGGGAACCTAATTTGAATCCATTCCAGGTGTTTTTAATCAAGTTATGATTTTTTTCTAAGTCTCTTAAAATGTAGTGAAGTTGCGCGCAGCAAAAACATGCTTTTGAATAGGGATTGAAATTGAGACTAATTTTGGTCGGATCGATTTAATTTTTTTTTCGTTTAAAGATAAAGATGAACTCCGCATCCGCTTAGTGTTGAAATTTTAGTTTTATTTTTTGTTTCAATTTTACAATGTCATAAACTTGTCATAATTTGCCTTTGTTACTCAGTATATCAACAAAAATTGCAAATTTCAACACTAGACGAATCTAGATTGAACTTTTATCTTTCAAATGAACCTTTGTTTGTGATGATACGTTCAAATGTAGTACCAATTTTAATCCCCCTACGAGAGCGCGTTCCCTATTATTGCCTTTGTTCGACACTCTAAGTCTGTATAAATCTATCCTTTTCTCGCAGACAGCTACATTCGGGTCTTAAGAAAATTCATTTTTCCGAATGCATTTTACAGTGCACAAATGCAATTTCGAACACAAACATGGTACAAAGTAGGTTAATATGTCAGCTTAATAAACGCCCTAAAAGGTTTTTAAAGTAATGTACTTATTTTATTGACAAATACTTGTAGAATTTATTGAAAGAAACCGGAAAGCAATAGTTTTATTCGTTCAGAAGTTACAGTTCATTAAACACAAAAAATATGAATAAACCTAAAATTTCTCAACTTTTTCTTCTTTCTTCGAACTCAAAATTTAGCATGAATCTGGACGAAAATAGTATAATTGTACAACAAGAGTGAATGTGATGCCTATATCGCGCGAGAACGAGTTTGCAGTTGTTGTATATTAGAATTAAGTTTGCTTTGAAATGTAACTAAGGGAAACAACAGAATGTCTTGTAATAAGAAAATAAAAAAGAGTATTAAGACAACTGACAAGAGCACATGTTGTAATGAAAGTAAAATAAATAAAACGTCATAATTTGTATATTTATTTGTCTACGATTACTTTGAAAAGTTTATATTTATGCTTTCAATTGTCAACGTAAAGTTGATTGTTACTGACGACCAAGCAAAAAACATTTTATTGCGCATCTTCTATGACATAAAATAAAAGAAAATGGCAGAATCAAACAAATTTTTTATTTATTTATTTCGATATTATTGGTATCGTCATGGTTACGAAGCTCTCGCTGCAATTACCGTGCGCGAGTAACAAAGAGTCACTTTACGCTCTTAATACACAAATAACTATTATATGCACCTACCCCAGTACATAATAGCAGTCAGGGCCCCATAGGGGGAGTGTCTGCAAACGTTTGCGTGCGATATAGGCAAGCCACTCGAGTTGTACAGCCTATTTTTTCTACAATCAAATAACGAAATATAGTTTTTGCAATAAAATGCACTCAATATGATGCCAAAAATGAGTTAAGAGTAGGGTTACACCAATTATTTTTGACGTGATTGCTCTTTTGCAATAAAATCATGCTTTTATAAATAATTCATTATTAAATAACAGTTTATTTAATGTTTTTTCTAATTATTTGTCATGAGAAAAACATAATTTGCACGCATTAATAATTTTTTTGATCCACATCTGGTATGGACATGACATCCCTATCCACATCTGGTATGGATATAACATCGCTATCCATACATGATAGTATGAATTATGTTGCCAATATCCAGTAGGGAGTAGAAAAAAGTATAATATAAATCAGTCTTTATACTAAAAAATAATAAATGCTATACGTACGATATAAATGATGAGCTTTGTGATCACATTTACCATGCCTACGAAAGGTGTAACGTTATAAGAGATCTGATTTATATCATTGGGCCAGGCGAAATATATGTTTTCCCATGAAATGTAGCACATATATGTTATGAAGATGCATACAGTTAACGAATGAGGCAGGAAATATTGACCCGTCGCGCTCGGCAGACAGCCTATGATGGCTAACAGTAAGCGATGCACGCCTGCATATCGCTTCATATTGCTCAAAAACTCGGACATGTTTACACTTCAAACATCACCTACATTCACATGATTTACACTTGTTCTTTCTTCTTATATAAGTACCCTTCATTGCTTGTAATATTTGACTAAAAGACTTAATAATAGCTTCTGTATTATTTAATAATATAATGGAATAAAAGTATTGCTACATAATCAAATAAAGTTTTCGTTTATTTAATAATTCATAGATGTATGCTAATTATACAAATTTCATATCCTAATGAACTACACCTTTTGATATGTTATATATTGGTATTCAATAAAATTTCATAATTTATCACAAAAATACGTTTACAACACATATAAAATTTGTAATATAAAGTGTAATAAAAATGAAGCTATAATCTTCTACTATCAAAAAAATTACATGTGGTATCAAATAACCTACACAGTACACACCAAGGCCATGATTAAGTAAAATTTTGTAGAATATATTTATGAAAAAATATGCGAACAGGAATTGATGAAATATCTAGTAACTTTTTAAAACAATGTTGTGAAACAATAATCTCACCGCTAGCATATTGTACAAACCTATCTATGTCAAACTTTTCCAGAAATTTTAAAATATGTTAAAGTAATTCCATTGTACAAGAAGGGCGACAAAGAATCGGTATCTAATTATCGTCCCATCTCACTTGTTTCAGTATTTCACAAAAATTTTGAAAAAGTGATGCTAACTAGAATGCTGCAATTCGTTAATGAAAACGAGATATTAATAGATGAACAAGATGGATTCAGGAAGGGTCATAGTTCAATCTCTGCATTAATTAGTTTTATAGATACAGTCTACAAAAATTTAGATAAAGGAACTAACACCTTTGGAGTTTTTCTAGACTTGTCTAAGGCCTTTGATTGTGTTAATCACACAACCCTTATAAATATTGTACAACGGTATGGTTTTAGAGGCGTTTGCTCTAAATGGCTACAATCTTATCTTGACAAAAGAAAGCAAATAGTTTACTATGATCACCATAAGAAGTCTGCTCCCCAATCGATAATATGTGGAGTTCCACAAGGATCAATCCTTGGTCCTGTGTTATTTACATTATACATAAATTCCATTAAAAATGTTTTGAATTCTTCTACGTTTATGACTTATGCTGATGACATTTCAATACTCATTGCACAGAATGAAAATCATACTGCTTCATCAGAAATTTGTGATATTATTAATAACTTATCTAATTGGTTTGCATCTTTAGATTTAACGCTAAATATAAACAAATCATCAGTTATAGAATTCTCAAACAAGAACCGTTATGAAAGTATCCTAATTCGATGTAATAATAAACAGTCACTGCCGCAAGTTAGTAACTCTAAGGTCTTAGGACTTCATATACAAGAAAATTTACTCTAGAACCTACAAATTGATGCAATCTGTAGTACCCTTGCATCATTATGCTACTTAATTAAACGCATAAGAATTTTAACTGACGTGAATACTGCCAAAACATTCTATTTCACAAAATTCTACTCAATTTTGTATTATGGAATTATTTTTTGGGGTTGTTCGCCAACAGCATCTCGAGTATTTATACTTCAAAAAACAGCAGTAAAAATATCTTTCTACTTAACTTACGATCATCTAGCAGAGATTTATTTAAAAAAGAAAACCTCTTAAATCTTTCCTGTCTTTATAATCTTAATATAATATAATAATTCACATTAAATCCAATATAAATAATATACAAACACACAGTGACATACATCACTATAATACAAGAGGTAAAGAGAACATTGCAATTCCAAAGATAAATCTAAGTAAATCCCAAAACAACCCAAATCATTACGGCTTACAGACGTATAAAAAAATACTGCAATATCTGAAGAATGTACCAAGCATTAAAAAATGTAAAATAGGATTAAAAAATATCTAATTAAAAACGTATTATAGTATTGATGAATTTTTTAATGATTATTATTATTATTAAGATTATTACCATTGTAATTTAGTAACTAGTTATATTTGTGTATTTTATATTATTGTCTAAACATTTTTTTATGACACCTCCTATGCCAATGTAATTTATTATTATTATTACTGGTCCACGGAAATAAAGTTTATTATTATTATTATTATTATTAATTCACATGTTTTCAGATATTCGAATTGATGGTGAAAGTAGGCTTTTGAAACTAATTTCCACTTCCCAGAACGCCTCATCTCAATAAGAGGCGATGTGGAGTGGCCAGCCCGCTCGCCCGATTTGGATCCCTGTGATTTTTTGTGGATTGTTTTAAAATCGCGGTTTACGTCAACCGTACAAGGACCCTAGAAGACCTGTAAGCCAACATCCGGGCCACAATTGCCAACATACCCGCTGCCATGCTGAAAAGGGTTATGACAAACGCCAGAAATCGGCTTATTCAGTGTATAGACAATGGGGGCGTCACCTACCTAATACGATTTTGAAAACTAGGCGAAACAAAACTTTAGATATGTACCTACATTATAAAATAAAAATAAAAAGTTTATGATTCATAAAACGGGCATTATTGCGTTTTAAAATAAGTAAGTTATGATGAATCACCCTGTATATTAAAGTACTAAAGAGCGCGATTTAATCCTGAGGGAGAAGTTTATTTGACGAGCCGAATGTGTGGGAAATAATCACCTGAGGGATTAAATATACTTTAGTCCTGTGAAATATATGCTATTTTTTGCACTTCATCCTCAAACGAATGCAAAATAGTGTAACGAATTGTTACACAATTGGTGGGTACGACGGCTAGCTCAGAGGAGGTGGCCGGGGTGCGTAATAAAGACAAAGAACGATTCAGATAAATACAATATTTATTACAGAAGTAAATAGAAACCTTAACTAGGCATTGGAAGCACATACAATCTAAGTTAAGAATAATACAAATGAAACAGAGTTACTATAAGTGAGAAAAGCAAAAGATGAAGCTGCGAGAGCAATTACGAACCAATAAAGACCAGAGGAAATACTTAAGATTTAGATAAACAGAATTTAGCAAAATGATAAGTTATTATGCTATTGACATAATCTATAGTGGAAATACAACGTAATATACTCGTGTCATACTCAATAACATCAATATCAATGCAGTAGCTTTGAATAATAAATTAGTTCAACAAAAAACCCAAATAAGTTAATCTCATTATCCGTAATTTATTTACAAAGTAATTTAAAATTGCCGTCGTCATATCTACCGAACGACATAATACATAATTAATGTGCCTACCTACTTATATTATATTCCCTTTCTGTGTAAATTATTAGTGAAACTTAATAAATTATATTTTTATTATTGATTGTTTAGTATCTGTCTATCTAATTTGGTTCATAAACTGGAATTCAGTTTAGATCTATCGAGTAGAGGAAGTGCGAGAACAGTGTTACACTGTTTGTATTTTTGTAAAATCTGTAATCATTATAGATATTCTATGTATCCAAATTGAATCTTTGGACTTAAAAGTACCTAACAATAAATATATAATTAGGTTTTGTTAAACATTCATTGAAAAAATTGTTTAACTTTCCGCCGCAACTTGTAACACTGTTCCCTCCTATAAGGGTACAAGAACAGTGTTACGGAGTAGGGAACAGGGTCTTTATTTTGTAACTAGAAAGAGAGAACGAATACGAATTCAATATGGCGGAGAATGGATCACTGACTATTTCCCTCATAAAATTTAAGCCAATCAGAAGTCTGACATTTCTGAATGTCGTCCAATCAACGTAGAATTACACAATAATTTTGCACTAGTGCAAATTATCGATAATCTGCACTAGTGCAAAATTATCGTATTTGGATACGGCGTTGCAAAGTGATTCTGACTTGCTGTCAAAAGAAGTTTTTAAATTTTGCTTTATTTTTCATGAGAGAAACAGCGTTTGGCTAATTTTTAATCGGGAAATAGTCCTTCGAATATCCCTCGTGCATGTAATTGTCGATAATTTCCTCAAGTGCGCGAAGCGCACTTGAGGAAATTATCGACAATTTGACATGCACTTGGGATATTATATATGATAATTTTATGATGAACGACAAGAAAAATATTCCAGTAGAATACGTATTCGTGTGTTTACGGCAACTGGTATAGCATTTTCGTATAAAATTTTTAGAAAGCAACTGCAAAATCTTTTGCAAAGTGCTTTTGATTCTCATATTCTTTACGAATTAAATTCGTTCTCGCTTTCTAGTTACAAAATAGAATTAAATTAAATATGATTTTCATATTTTATACAATAAAAATCTGTTGTGGCCAGCACATAACCTCCCGCCTTGACACTGTAATATGTAAATTTGGTTTTTGTTAGGCTATTTTTTGCAAAAAAAATTCTTCAAGCAAAATACCGATTCCGATTGGCATTAAAATCAAATTAGGTCTTTTCAGATACATTTTTTACTTTATTATTACCTTATAACATTATGTCCAGTTAATTATGAATCGATGATGCTTCTTGACTGGATACGTTTAATGGAAGGCTACAAAATTCAGTCAGCTTTTTATTTATTAAATTTCGGCTCCTATGTACTAGTTTCAAACCCAGTTAATAATAATACCTACATACATTTCCTTTAAAATAGTACCACAAAAATTTCGAATACTGTGTATACGTGTGTTCATCTGTCACATTGACATTTTCATTTTCAGTTTTACTTCCTTGTACGGAGTAATAAGGTAGTATTGTAATCGCGAAAAATTTCGGTTTTCAGATTTTGATGGAAATATCCGTTTTGACCTTTTCTGAATCCATTATGACTAGTTTCGTCGTGACGTCTGTACGTACGTACGTACGTACGGACGTATGTATGTCGCATAACTCAAATACGGTGAGACGTAGAAAGTTGAAATTTTGTATTTAGGACTGTTCTAGCATCTAGTTGTGCACCTCCCATTTTTGGTTTCAATCTACAAACCGGAAGTAGTACTTTTTTCAAATATTTCGATAAATATTTAATTTAAGACAAATTTTTTTATTTTAAATAAAAGATTATGTGTTTATTACCTACACTACAATCGGTATTTTATAAATATTTTTGTATCTGGTATCATTTAAGAATAAGTAAAGTATATATTTATAATTTAGTATTTCGGTATCTTGTAGTCCATGATCGATTAACATTTGTTACTACGTAAAATTTAAATGATTATGACATGACAGTGACAGTGACAATAGTAAAATATCGTTTATATCTTCTTCTGCAGTTTAAATAAAATGAATAAAATATATTTGTGAGTATAGTAGTAGTAGTAGTAGTACTTGTATATTAATATATTTGTATAATATAATTCTACATTTTGGTTATTAAGAAAAGTATGAACAGTTTAATAGGCGTACAAGGAAGTCATGTGGTGTCCACGTCAGATTTTTAATTTTTTTTTCCTATAATACAATTTACAAATCGTGGTAGGTATAATTACATATTTTTGAAAAATAATTTTCTTTTATTGGTAAGAGATATAGAAAAGATGTTAAATAAATATTGTAAGAGATAATTTGTTCTTTCAAATGTCGCATGACAAATTGTAACTATCGCAGTATTTCCTATATTTTTTGCAAAAAATGTTATAATGCTTCAAGAAAATACCATTTCCGGTTGGCAGATTTTTCCCAAAATCTATTCAGCTCTTTATTAACATGTATAAATGTATAATGCAAAATATTAGAATTTTATGTTCAGTAGAATTGGAGATAATGAATCAGAACGAAAGCGCATAGTAGGCGCACATACATACACACACACAGACATCATCGTGAAAATAGTCAAAATAGGTTCTAAAGGTACTAAAACGTGCTTATTGACAAAAATCTCGACATCGAATTTTTTCACGATCCCTATACCTCTCTAGGCGAGAGGTAAAAAGCATTATACTTGAATTCATTTTTTGATAGTTGAACAAGTGGTGATATTTTTCTATATTCCTATAAATTTGATGTGTATTAAACAAATATTATTTCGTTATTTTCTTGAATTTATAAGTAAATAGATATTGATAATGGAGAATTTATGAAATTTAGTACCTACTTCATTGAAACATAAGCGAAATATACCTATTGTAACACTGTTCCATCTTTCCACTTGCAAAACTGTTCCGCATACCTTCCACTTACAACAAAATTGAGATAACACCTGACCTAGCATTTAAAATATCAAATAAAAAGTATAAAACAGAAGCAGAAGCTAATACTAGAACCTTCTTTGTACACCAGCAACGAAGCTTCTATATATAGATATAGATTGAAACGAATAAATAAAACAAATTTAATAAATTTTTTTCCATGTTTCAACATAATAAACGTGATATTACTGCTCAAAATTTTAAAATAAACACACATGAAGTTAGCTATAAAAGAAAGAAAATAAAAGCTCTACAGCTAACTTCACTCGAATATTTCACAAATATACTGTGTACTCTATAACACTGTTCTCAAACTTCCCCTATCAATATTGTTCACTTTTTTACGAACTTACTAATGCCTGTGGCACACCGGTCGAGGAGCATCGAGGACCATCGAGTAACTCCTCGATGAAACGATAGAACGCACCCCGTCCTCGACGAAAAATAGGGGCGCCGCTATTTTCATCGAGTTGTTCCTCGATGAAACGAATGTATCTCATTTCAGACGTATTTTTTGTATTTGATTTCGCGCAAAACTTTGATGTATTTGTCACCAATTAAATAGAAATCCATCGCGGACGGGTGCGTTCTTTCGTTTCATCGAGGAGTTACTCGATGCTCCTCGACCGGTGTGCCATAGGTATAAGTACCAATCAGCCTCTGTTCTAAAAAGAAAATTTTATATCGGATCACAAAACTATTCTATTTGAATCCAAATTAAATTTAAACTGCTCAACTAACAAGCTATGCATTACAAAAAGATTTGTTACTATGAACAAGTTTAAATCTCAAGTAATATGCCCTGTATAATAGGTACACTTGATTACTTGATAAGTCAAACCTTGCTTTTGATAAATTTTACGAAATGTTTCTTACTGTCTTCACATTCTTTCCCATCAGAAAGTTTAGCTACAATAAAGCCTGTGAAAGTAACAATAAAATAAAACTCGAACGTAAACCTCAAGTCTCTTCATATGCTACAAAGCACGCACATTGGTCTTAAATCACTATACATTCACGAAAAACACTAACACATTAAATTAGTCGCGGAAACAAAATATAGTTTAATGGAAAATATTATATTGAACTCAAATAAACACACAAAAATATTGTCTGAAACGAGAAGAAAAATTACATTCAACTTAAATATACAATCACTACAATATTTAAAAATCTTCTGTGTCCACCACAGTACTTCCCCGACTACACAGTTGGAAAAAAGAGCACTATTTTTGCTCTAATAACGGTTTATATAAGTCCAAGGTTATATGGTGCTAGTTCAAAAGAGCAGAGGTAAAAGGGTACTTTTGTCAATGCTTAAAAAAGAGTAGATTAAAATTTTACTATATTTTGGGCATATAGGGTTGCTACATTAGTAGTAGAAATTTACTATTTTTAGTTCAAAATACTGCCTTTAGAAGAGTACAATATTGCTCATATACATGCATTTATTTTACCATTTAAAATTCAAAAATTGCTTAAAAGAAGTATTAAAAATGCTTCTATTTAAGTAAATTTCTTGCTACTTTAAGAGTAAGGTAATGTGGTAATGTTGCTCTTTCTTTGAGTAAATATTGTATTTTTTTGCAGTAGTAATTTATTAAATAAAATTATTATTTATTAAAACACACAAATTCACATTTAAATGGTCATTTAAACAAATCTTACTTGTAAATATTAAGTAAACCTCGAACCTTGTCGTGATTTCATTGGTTTTATTTTTCCTTTTAGATGAAACTCAAAATTTAAGTAAGATTAGTGCAAATGACCTGTTAAATATACATTGTTTTAATAAGAAATAATTACAATAGTATTTAATGAATTCATTACTGCAATAAAAAGTACAATATTTAAATATATATTGAAATAGCAACACTTACAAAATATCCAGCAATTGATCTGAAGAGCCGGTAAAATTATATGGCAGGAGGAGATTATCGAATTAAAAAACGTAGTATAATTTTAATGGAATGCATTTATTTATTTCATATAGTTTGTTCTTGTCATAAAGGGTGATTCAATGTGAGTTGCATCATGTGAACGCCCTCTAATTTCTAAACATCAAACCGATTTTGACATTTGGTGTGGCAGTTCTCAACTACAGACGTGGGCAATTTTTGTGATGAATAGATACACCAAAGAACAACGCGGTAAAGTAGTGGAAACATACTATAAAAATCTGACGTGGCCATCACACAACCTTCCGCCATATCTAGACTTTAAACATAAATGTGTACGTACAATCCGGTGCCCATTTAAAAAATACAAATACAAATCTAAAATATTCAAACACAGAAATTTGCATCACCTGAATAAAAAGATTAATTCACAGGAAAACTCTTCTGTGTTGAAGCCATCCTCCGTTCAATTACTACATTTAATATCTTACTTATGACTAATACAGCGCTAGTATGACAACTTGTCACCCGTCTCACCTGTCAATATTTTTTACGCAGAAACAAAAATCAACCGAACATGGATTACAAGATTTCAACGTTTTATTTGATAAATTTATTTTTTAAATTTTACTGCAGTTCTTTAATGCTACCAGATAAAGACAATGTTTTTATAACGTAAGTTGCAAATAATTTTTCCTGTTATTCTTATTACAAATAAATGCTATATTTATCCAAATTTATATACAATTTTGACAATTAACCTTTTCAATCTTCAAAAAATATCACTTCCGATGAAGATATTTGTACCAAAATCTAAGGAGCTCTTCCAATTTATATACAAATGTTAAATACCAAATGTCAAAATTTTCGGGTAATACGTATTTGAGTTATCCGACTAACACTCTTGACCACACACACACACACACACACACACACATACACACAGACATCATCGTGAAACTATCAAAAATGAGTTATAAGGACCCTAATTCGTGCTCATCCACTAAAAACTCACTACCCGATTTTTTGCATGATTCCAATACCTTCCTTTACAGGTAAGCGGAAGGTAAAAATGGGTGTTCTAAAAAGAATACATTTCGTGCATTACGTGGTGAATTCGGTGCGCGTAATCGACCTTCAGTGCACACAATTTTCAATATTGTGCAGAAATTTCGTGCTACCGGATCAGTTGTAGACGTAGCACATATACTCTGCGCGCGTTAGGGCCGCTCGGCTGACAACATCGCTGTCGTACGTGGGAGTGTTCAAGAAGACCCGATTCATTCCATCCGCCACCGTTCTCGGCAATTGGACTTGAGTTACTCCACGACGCAACGAATTTTGACAAAGGATTTGCATTTTCATCCTTACAAAGTACCCTTTTTGGTACCCTCGGTATGCTCCGCTTCCTACTAAAATTTTCAGTTGAAACTCAAAATTTTCTTGTAACGCATTTTTCTCGAAAACTATCGATTGGAAAACAGTTTTGACAGGATGAAATCTAAGGAAATTTGCATAAGTAGCACCGTGTAGGCACCAGCCGTTTAATATTCGAATGACTTGAGAATTTTCTGTATAGTAGGCGCTACATTGCGAATGACGTAATAAATTCGCCGCTACAGAAATGAATGTGGTATAACTTCGTTAAAGAACATCATTTTGTAAAGATAAAAATTGCATTTTATTCGTCGAGGCTTCCACTTTCAATTGCACTAATAACATTTGAATTTCCGACCCCGTTTATACCGAGAAACTTGCTTTTTAAAGAATCATAACTCAGTATTAAAGAATTCTCAATATTTTCAATATCAATGAATGAAATTGTAAACTCGTAGAGGATTATCTTCACCAAATCATCCCCAATCACATGCAACTATTTGGAGGGTTGTGTGTTGTAGTACGTCCGAAAAGAAAACTGGTTTTCGCTACCTTCTTTATTTATAGGTTATGATCTTTTTTTAGGAAAACATCTGTTACATGTACGTAGTAGTACAATTGATGAAACAAATTACAGAATCTTGTTGATTAGGATTTGTACTTAACGATAAGCTCATTAAAAATCAATTTACGGGGCCAAAAAGTGGTCTATTTTCAAATATGCTCGTGCCCGCGATAAATAAAGAAATCTATGAGATAGCAAAACCCAGTTTTTTTTCGGACGTACAACACACAACCCTCCAAATAGTTGCATGTGATTGGGGATGATTTGATGAAGATAATCCTCTACGAGTTTACAATTTCATTCATAGATATTGAAAATATTGAGAATTCTTTGAACGTCTTCTAATACTGAGTTATGATTTTTTTAAAAGCAAGTTTCTCGGTATAAACGGGGTCGGAAATTCAAATGTTATTAGTGCAATTGAAAGTGGAAGCCTCGACGAATAAAATGCAATTTTTATCTTTACAAAATGATGTTCTTTATACCACATTCATTCTGTAGCGGCGAATTTATTACGTCATTCGCAATGTAGCGCCTACTATACATAAAATTCTCAAGTCATTCGAATTTTAAATGGCTATTGCCTACACGGTGCTACTTATGAAAAATTTTCAAAGACCATTTTGATGGTAAATTTTCTCAGCTTTCATCCTGTCAAAACAGTTTTCCAAAATCTTTGATAGTTTTCGAGGAAAATGCGTTACAAGAAAATTTTGAGTTTCAACTGAAAATTTTTGTGGGAAGCGGAGCATACCGAGGTGGAGCGAATTTTTTTTTGTTTCTGTATGTTCTTAACTACTCACATGCCAAATTTCATTTGGTTATGTATTAGTCTTCAGTCAAAACCTCTCCTGACTGGACTATACCTATTTGAGCAATTTCTAGTCAACAATAGCGTAATTTTGTCTTTTCAAATAAAACCAGCTTTTATTTTCGAATCAATCAAGATATCGACTTACGGTCTTCAGCATTCAATTTCCTAGATAATTTTTTGTGACTTACATAATTTTCAACATTTCGGTAGCTCTAGTTCGGCCATAATTCATAACCTCTTAGAGACAATAGTGAAATTTTAGTATTTTTTGTGTTTATTGAGCTGTCATATCTGAACGAATTAAAATATTGACTTGCGGTTTCCTGCATTAAATTCATCAAAAAATTCTCTATTATATACATTATACCTATTGAAAACGTTTTAATGCCTTAGTTAAACCGATACTTAATGAAAATATTCAAAATTTAGTATTAATTTTATTTTTTGTATTTGATCATCTGTAGTTTCTAAAGGGATCAAAATATCGACTTGAAATTTCCAGAATTTAATAGAAAACCTTTCAAGCTACCGATTGCTTGAAAATTCAACTCAATATTTTGATCCGTTCAGAAACTATAGCTGATCAAACTCAAAAAATAAAATCAATACTAAAGTTTGCATATTTTCTCCGGAAAAAACTCATTATGTATCGGTTTAACTAAGGCATTAAAACGTTTTCAATATAATGTATATTATAGAAATTTTTTGAAGAATTTAATACAGGAAACCGCAAGTCAATATTTTAATTCGTTCAGAAACGACAGCTCAAACAACACAAAAAATACGAAAATTTCACTATTGTCTCTAAGATGTTATGTTTAAATTGTTCCGAAATAGTACTTTCGAAATGTTGAAAATTATGTATGTAACAAAAAATTATCTAAGATATCGAATGCTGAAGACCGGAAGTCAATATCTTGATTCATTCGCGAATATAAGCTGTTTTTATTTGAAAAGACGAAATTACGCTATTGTTGCTATTTCTAATACTTGAATTGCTCAAATATATTTTCACGATTTTCTCGAGAACTGCACTACTTACAGAAAAAATAAATATATAGCAAATTTTATACTCTACAAATTTTTATATATCAATTTTTCTCGTAATATTAACCATATGAGATAAATATAAAGAAAACTAAAAATGGCGGACATTTTTTCATAATGACGACCGTCTGTGGTACTTAACACTTTGGCACCACTTCTTATAGGAAAGAGAATAGTTTAATTGACATGTGTGCCAATTTTCACACTTTAATCACAAAATGCATAGTTGCTATGAAATTTGTCCTATATCCGCCGGACTATTTGGATTTGCAAGAAATTGTCTAATTTTATTCACAAGTAATATTTAAAGTTTAAAAATGTATTTCAATATGTCTTAAATTTTTAAATCGAACAAATTAGTAAAATTATGAAAATTTAAACGTTGAACCTACCCCTATTTATATTTTATGGGATACAATGTAAGTAGTCTAAGAAATTTACAATTTGATATAATAAAAATTTAAAATTGTATTTAGTTTGCTTAAAAAATAAAAAAGTGAACAGGCAAGCTCTTTCTGAGGTATTGTACAATAGCGCATTTTTTTCTGTGGGTATTGAAAGTTATGGGACCAGTTTATGAACTTCATATTATTGTACGAGTTAAGAGGAACGGATACTGGTGCAACGTACAAGTGAAAACAAGATTTCGTTTTCACCATCATATCTAATCTAAATAACATTTTTAAATATATATTTTTTTAATTTGTAGAGGAAGGTTGTTTGTATGACATTTTTTTTTTTTTTATTTTATTTATTTAACGACACTTCAGCATCGAGGCTATTAGTGTCTTCGTACAGTATGAATTACATTTATAGTTATATTAGGTGTTTTATATTTACATCATGTAAGTATTTTAGTGTATTTGTTACTGTGGAATAATTATCTGAGAGTGTTTGTTTTAGTGTTTGTGGTATTTGATTGTTTTGTCTGTTATTTTGATATTTGTTACAATCTGTGATGATGTGTTTGATTGTTAATGTTGTCTGACATGTATCACATTGCGGTGCTTCGGTCTTCTGTAGGATGTGTTGGTGGGTTAGTTGACTATGTCCTATTCTCAATCTCGTCATGATAATTTGGTCTCTTCTGTTGTTCGGTATGTTGAGCCAGGGGTTGATATGCTCCTTAATTTGCCTGAGTTTGTTGTCTTCTAGCAGTTGCCAGGTTGTTTGCCATTTTCCTCTCACACATTTTTTTATTTTATTTATTATGTCAGCTGATGGTACTTTTATATTTTTTATTTCTTCTGTTGTGGCTTCTTTTGCGAGTTTGTCTGCATTTTCATTTCCTTGTATGCCAGAATGTGACGGCACCCATATTATAATTATGTCATTATTTTTTGTCTGGGCTTCGTGGATTTCTTCTTTTATGTTTTGGATCATCGGGTCTGGGGTGTACAGTTTTTGTATGTGTTCTATAACGCTGAGAGCATCAGTACATATGGCATATTTACCTGGGATTTCTTGCTGATTTATGTTTTCAACTGCTTTTTGTATTCCGTATGCTTCGGCAGTATAGTTACTGCATATTCCAGGTAGGTGAAACTTGTAGCAATCTATGTTGGTGTAGATTGCAGTACCAGTTTTTCCTTCAGTTCTTGATCCGTCAGTGTAGATAAATTGATGATTGGGGTAGGAATTATATATTTCTAGGAATTTTTGACGGATAAGTTCGTTTGGAGTATTGGATTTGTTGTATTTGGTTAATTGGAGATTGAATGTGGGTTGCACGAGGATCCAAGGTGGAATTTTGCCGTATGTAACTGTTTGTATTTGTGGAAGTTTTATATTTAATTCGTTGAGTGATTTTGTGATATATTGTTGTAATTTGGTGTGTCTCTGGATTGTGGGGTTGATGTTTTGGTTGAGGAATATTTGTTTGAAGGTTGGATTATTTCGATTTTGGGTTAGTTTTGTAATATAGGATAGAGTGAGTTGGGTTCTACGGAGTTGTAGAGGGAGTTCTCCGCATTCACACAGGATGCTGTTGACCGGACTTGTTCTGTATGCACCGACTGATATTCTCAAGGCAACTGTTTGTATACGATCTATTATTTTTAAAATGCTTGGTTTTGCTGTTGTGTAACACATGCATCCGTAGTCTAGTTTTGACTGTATCAATGCTTTGTAGATTTCCATTAAGTTTTTCCTGTGTGCTCCCCACTTTTGGTGCCCTAAATTTTTTATTATGTTTATTCGTTGAGTACATTCTTTTTTTAAGTTTTTGAGGTGTGGAACCCATGTTAATTTTTTGTCAAATGTAAGACCTAATATTTTCATAGTATGTACATATTCAATATTAGTATTGTGGAGTTTTATGTCTGGATCTCTGATGTTTTTTCTTTTGTTTGTAAAATGTATAGCTTTAGTTTTTGCTGAGGAAAAACCAAAGCCAGTTTTTGTAGTCCATTCCTCTAATTTTTCTATTGTTGATTGTAGTTGTTGTTTTATTGTGTTTAGGTTTCTGCTTTTATAATATATTATTAGATCATCCGCAAAGAGTAAACTTGTTGTTTGTTTTGGGATATATGATTTTATTTTGTTTATTGCAACAAGAAATAGGGTTACACTTAGGATTTCTCCTTGAGGTACTCCGTTGATTTGGGTTCGTTCTTCTGATAAGCAACCATTACACTTTACTTGGAATTTTCTGTCGGTTAAAAAGTTTTGAGTGTAGTGTAATATATTGCCGTTTATTTTGTATTCTTTAAGAGTACGTAGAATATAGTTTTTCCATGTTGTATCATAGGCTTTTTCCAAGTCTAGTGATATAAGGATCATATGTTGTTTGTTTTTTTGAGTTTTACTTATTTCATTTTGTATATAGACTAATTCATCTATAGTTGATCTGTTTTTTCTGAATCCATTTTGTATGTCGCATATAATGTTGTTTGATTCAAGGTACCACGTTAGTCTTTTATTTACCATTTTTTGTAATATTTTACTTAGTATGTTTGACATTGAGATAGGTCTGTAGTTTAAAGGTTCAGTTTTGTTTTTATTCGGTTTTAATATTGGAACTGTAATTACTTTGCGCCATTGTTCTGGATATACATTCTTTCTCCATATAAAGTTGTAGATGTTTAAAATGTAATCTATTGTGTTGTTCGGTAGGTTGTTTATTAGTTCTATTGGTATTCCATCTGGCCCTGGACTACGATTCTTTTTAAATTGTTTTATTGCCGATAATAGTTCAGTTTTAGTGAATAATTTGTTGATATCTGTATTGCTGTCATCTATTGTAATTGTTTCATTTTCGATTTTATCTTTATATTCTTTAAAAGATTGACTGTAGTGGTTATTACTTGAAGTGTAGTAGAATGTGTCTGCGAAAGTTTCCGCTATTTCTTGTGGTGTAGTAATAATGTTCCCATTTTTTGCTAGAGTTAATGTTTGATTATTTGAATTTTGTCCGTTAATTTTTCGAATTTTTTCCCAAACTTCTTTTGTTGGTGTGGTTGTATTGATGGTTGATACATAGTTTTGCCATGATTGTTTTTTGTTTTGCAGAATGATACGCCGTGCCAACGCTCTTGTTTTTTTAAGTTCTATAAAATTTTGGGTGTTTTTATTTTTCCTATATTTGTATAAGGCTTTCTTGTTGTTTTTAATTGCGTTTTGGCATTCCTGATTCCACCACGGACATTTTTTTCTTCCTTTTGAAGGTTCTGACTTACCTATGGCTCTTTCTGCAGCATCATTTATGAGTAAAGTTAATTTTTTGATTACATCGTCGATGTTACTTGTTTCAGGAATAGTGATGTCGTTTATTTTTGCATATTGCATAAATTTCTCCCAGTCTGCTTCTTTTAATTTCCAATGTGAGTAGATGGGATGCATTATTGTGTTTGTATTTGAGTTGAAAGATATTTTAATGGGGAAATGATCACTACCGTGTAGATATTGCATCACTTCCCATGTGACTTTCGAGGCTAGTCTTGATTCGCATAGAGATAGATCAATGCATGAAAAGTTACCAGTTCTTGTGCAGAAGTGTGTTTCTGATCCGTCATTTAATAAATTTATGTTATCTATATCATTGATAATTTTTTCAATTTGTTTTCCTCTTCTGTCGTCATGGTCGGAACCCCATATTTCATTGTGAGCATTAAAATCTCCTAATATAATGTACGGAGGTGGTAATTGATTTATTAGATTAAGTAGTTGATTTTCATTTATTAATTGATTTGGTGGGAGGTATAAACTGCAGACTGTCATTTTTGTGGGTATGTTCGTTGTTATTGCAACAGCTTCTAGGTCGGTTTGTAGATCGAGTTCTTCGGTATGAATTTTATTATTTACAAGGATGGCTACACCTCCGCTTGCATGATTATTAATTCTGTCTTTCCTATAGATTGTGTAACCTTTTAGTTTTGAATTTTGATGAGTATGGAGTCGTGTTTCTTGGATGCATAAATAGTTCGGATTTTCTTGTGTGATTAAATTTTGGAGTTCTCCTATGTGAGATAGGAGACCGTTAGTGTTCCATTGAACTATTTTCATCATGTTGTGTTGTGTTAAGCTCTTCTTCTTCCCGTAATTGTATTTTTAGTTTGTTCGTTATTTTGGTCGCTTTTAGTTTTGATCCTCTCGGTATATTCGTGTATAGAGATTGTATCATGTTTATTACTGCATATGGGTCGTCTGTGAAGTCTCTTACAATGCAGAGTGGATCTTCAGCGCCACTTGCGTTTTCTATAATTTCCATAAATTGGTCGAAATCGATAGGGTACAGTTCTGTGTTACTGTTTATAATTTTTTGAAGATTTGCTGCTGAATTTGATGGACTGTCTGATCGTGGTTTTTTTGTTTTTGCTTTTGCTATTGTAGGGTTAGGTGTTATAGTTGTTTTTTGTTCTATTTGTGTATCATTGTTCTGTATCTCGATTGTTTCTAGGTCGGTACTAGCTGGACGTTTTGTGGTTTGAGTGTGTGGGGTGTCTGTAGAATTTGGTGTTTCAGATATAGGTGTTAACAAATTTTTTCTTTGTTCATTTAGTTGATTTAAATTTATCATTTCATTTTCTGTTGTGTTTTCGTTAGACTGACTTTTGGTTTGTTTTGGATGAGATGTTGGTATATTTTCATTCTTTTCATTCTTGTTACTAACTGTTGGTTTTGGGAGTATATTTTTGTTTTTTTCTTGGTTTACGTTGTTTTTGTTTTTACATTTATTTGCAAGATGACCTCGTGCGTTACATGTTTGGCATCTTAGACTGTCATCTGTAAAAAAGATTCTGTAGTCTGTATTTTCAAAATTTATAATTATGGTTTCAGGGATTTGTATTTCTTGGTCACTTTGTATAAATGTTTGTCGCCTAGAGCTTAGGATATGTGAATATTCGGTTTCTAGCATAGCTGCACGTAGGAACGTAATTGGAGAAGTTTTAATACCTAGTTGGTGTAGCGCATTTTCAATAATTTTATGAGGGATTGAGGGGCAAACGTTTGATATAATTATTCTTTTTGAGGGTGTAATCAGTCTCCTTATGTCTAATTTGTGGTTCTCAATTAATATGTAGGGTGTGTTTGTTGTGAATTCCTCTACTATTTTTTTTGTGCTGAAAAAGATGCATATTCGTTTATTTGACATTCTGAATGCATGTGTTATGTTTTTTGGCGATACGTATTTTCCAACTTCGTGTACATATGCTGAAATAGGAATTTCATCAATAGCATTTATAATTATAGCTTGTCCTTTTGATGGAAATATCTCATTTTTTGTGGTTATGTTATTGTTTTGCGTTGTTTGTGCATAAGATTTGGTTTTGTTTATAATTGTAGTCATTTTGTTGCTGTTGGTAGTTGGTGGGTAATAAAGTTTTGTTTTGATTTGTAGTGTCACACAGTGACACTACTTATTGTTAGATGTCTCCACCTGTTTTATTTATTGCTGGAAACGGTTTAAATAAAAAGTTATTTTAGGTTGTTTTTCGTAATATCCAAGGTACCGTGGAAATACCATATGGCACAAAGGGTCGTAAGGGATAGAATAGGTTGTGTAGGGGTTTGGGTACCTTTGGGATGAATTTTCTATTGAAATTGGAAGTTTTTTTAGACACACTTAAATCACGTTGTCACTTTATCACTATCCAAGGTCAACTCTCTCTGTATGACATTTGTGTATTACAATTTTAAATTTTTGCTTGATTTGTTATTATAGGCGTTATAAACATTGGCAATTTTGTAATTCATTTTAAAGTGTGTTATATTTTGAATTATAAAATTTCAATACGGATATGTCACGAAACCAATTTTCTTCTACAAATTAAAAAAAAATTGTAATTTTTTTTAAATATTTAGACTAAATTTTACGGTGAAAACTAAACCCCTTTTTGACACAAAAATAAGGTCAGGCAGTGTAAATATTCGAATTACAATTTAGCTCCACCTCCAAGCTAGAGTCGTATTGGGTACACTTATTAAAATTCTAAGAAATTGACTCTTTTGATAATAACCGACCCGGACCGATAAATTTTGGTAGTGCAGCAACCGTTCCTATATGTATATGTTTGGCATTTCTTACATATTTATATATGACGAAAAAGTTTTTGGATATGGAACAAATTTTTAAGCGATTGGCCAGAAAAGGCTATATGTTTGTTCTATATTCATCTATTTTGGACTATAAATAAAACAAGAACTAACGCGATATATATTATCATTTTGTCTGAAATACAAATTCTTCAGATGATTTATAATTATTTTCAATATTTCTATAAAATTTTATAAAATAGTGAAAGTTTATAGTACGTCTGATAATTAATAAGTAGGTGGTTGACTGTAATCTAGGGCTGGTACTAAAATACAAATAGCCAATGATTTACTGATTTAACGTTTACAAGTTTTAGAACACTGCTATTAACTATTTGGCACGTGCAATTCTACTAGTGAAAGAAACTACGACTGTGTGCGTATAAGAAAGAAATGGACGATATTTACTTGTCTGATTTTAAAATTCAGAAATATTCTGTTGAACGCCGTACAACAATGATATAGGTTACTAATGCAGAAAAATTTGAAGTTCCACCTTAATAAAGTGAGGAAGGCACTCTGATATTTTTAATAATTGGTCTGTCGGAAAATGATATTAACTAAATATGAGAAAGACACAAGTACATTATGTCAATGAGAATAAAACTTCAGAAATTTTTATATACTATATAAAATTGGAGTAGGGGAGACCGGGGCTAGTTGTTACGGGGATAAGTTGTTACAGTGTACATTACAGATAATGCAAAAAACTTAGAGATGTGTCATTAGTCCAGTAAATTTTGAATTCTGCTTGTAAAGTTTTGGAGAAGTATTTTTTTCTTTCGACCTATATGTTTTTTGGAGTGCTGAACACGAATTGAAGGTTTGCCACCTCGTAACTTTCCTGCTCAAAAATGTAATAACCGAAAAACCATGGAAAAACCGTTTTTTTCGGTTTTCCCTTATATTTACTAGACGATTAAACTTTTTTGAAAAAAATATTACATCACATTAATCTAGAGAAATTTCCCTACATTTTCCATTAAAAAAATTTATGGATTAATTGGGTCATTTTAAGAAAAACCGTAATTTTGTTTTTTTAAACAAAAACAATATCAATACATGTACCTACTGCTATACCAGAACATTTTATCCAAAAACATTTTACAAAGCAAAAAATAAAATTCTTGTACAATAATTTCAATTGTTTTATCATTTATAATAAGAGAAAAATATCACCTTAAAAGATAAGCTGCAGCGTATTCTACTAAAGCAATAACATCGTCTCCATATTGTTCTTTGTTCTTCACAATCTACACTTCTACACAAATCTTACAGAAACTGGAAAACAATAAGCAAGATGGCGCGAAGCTTCGTTAACGTAACTGTATCTTATAAAATTCATTATTGTCAATGGAATTACTATTGTTCTCGTCTTTGTTCCATTCTATTTTCATTTTGTGTGTGGATCGTATTGTCTGAAGGTACACAATCTGATATAGTAATTTTATTTGTTGATTTTAAGCAGATCCTCTTCGAATTTTAAGAGGCTGATACCTTGAAGTTGAATGCCGAAAGGACAATTGTTCTGGCTTCTTGGAAGAAGCTATTTTTAACATTAGAACAAATAATATATTTTATGTCTTCCTAGTATGTAATTGTTTAATTATGTCATGGATACGAGGTATGTTATATACTACATTATACCCTAGGGCATTAAGAAATTGCCATTTATTATATTTTCTGTCTGTTACTAGGATACCAAAAATATTAACAAAATTCGAAACGTCAAAGCGAAATATCACGCGCGCAATATTTTAAATAAAATAGTAAGACATAAAATATTGTATGCACCACGGGCATCATTGATGTTTATAGCTATAGCTATAGTATATACTTCCGGTCTTCAACATTCGATTTCCTAGATATTTTTTTTGTTATGTACCTACATAATTTTCAATATTTCGGGAGCATTTGTTTAGGCACAGATCAAATATAATTTCTTAGAGAAAATAGTGAAATTTTAGTATTTTTTGTGTTTACTGAGTTGGCAAACTAACAATTTCATTTTAATCGTTTTACCCAATAAAATGTAAGGATAAATTTTGTAAAAAATGTCACAACCAACCTCGGTCTCCCCTACTCAACAATTTAACTAATAACATTTATAGAATTCGTGAAGGTATTATAACAGTTTGCAATAATCATTTACTGAATGTATGTACAAAAAATACTCTTAAAACGTAATGTTATTTTCTGTAGAAGGGATCATTAACTAGGTATAGAATATATTTAATATTCATGAGAGTGGAGGGTCATAACGGTTATGATAAAATTTATTTACTTAAATCATTTGATATGAATTTTAAAAATCTGCTGTGTCCACCACAGTACTTCCCCGACTATAAGTTTTAATAACTTATTTCGCAACGCCTTTAATTTTATGCTTTATTCAGCAAAATTTAAATAAATTTATCTTTCTTCAGAAACTATTTAAGTTGATACCAACTTGATTAAATATCGCATAAATGTCATTTTTTACATTTTACTAAACTCGTCTCCCCGAGAGCTTTAAATTGACACTAAACTCGGTATAGTTTGAATAATGTAGGTATTAAAAAAAATTGACGATCTGTTAAATGTTATTTTTATCTTTCTAATAGAATTATTTTCCCGAGAGCTTTAATTTGATACCACACACGATAATATTTTAATAAAAATAAAATAAGTATTTATAAAGTTGGTACCACTGGATGAATAAAAAAAATGTAATAATTTTTTTAGAAACAATTGACAATCGCATAAATGTTATTTTTTACATTTTTACTAAACTTATCTCCCCAAGCGCTTTAAATTGACACAAAACTCGATATAATTTGAATAATTTATAATAAAAAAACAATTGACGATCGTTGAATGTTATTTTTGATTTTCTACTAGAATTCTTTTCCCGAGAGCTTTAATTTGATACCACACACGATAGTATTATGATAAAAATAAAAAAGTTATGTTTATAAAGTTGGTACCACTGGTTGAATAAAGCTCATTAAAGAACTTGAAGTCAGATTTTGGCTCAAGATCTTAAATATAAAATTTCAGTCCAAAATTCCAACGCGTTTTTAAGTTATCCAACATCCAGACAGACTAACAGACCGACAGACCGACTTTTTTTAAAATTATGTTTTTTGGGTTCAGTAGGGTCTAAAATGTGAAGATTCACCAAAATCTCGAACTGTCAAAAAATCACGATTACAATACTTCCCTCTATTACATAGGTCGGGGAAGTAAAAAATATAATTATGTATTTTTATTTGCACATTGTGAACAATTTAACTCTAATTACACACAATTACAACATTCTAAAAAAGTCTAAAAAAGTTAATAATTCTGATTCTCGAAATTCTCGAATCTTAACAATCCGATTGTTGACGTGCTGGAAATGTTTAATAAGTAAAATACACTGACCGGCACGGAAAACGGGTCACTTATTTTTTTAAAGAACAAATGCTAATAACATTTATGTTGAGGACGAATGCCAAAATATTGCTAGTAGTAAATATCTTTATTTTGCCTTTCGGCTTAAATCTATACATTTGCTTCCATTAATTTGTGAAAATAATATATATATATATATATATATATATA
>OX384047.1:10941568-11044109 GCA_947534325.1 Agonum fuliginosum | reverse complement strand
TGAACTAAGGGAAAAATGTCGCAGAGAAAAAATGGGACAGAAGAAAAATTTGACAGGGAAAAAATGGCAAGGGAAAAATTGCCAGGGGAATAACGGCAGGGGAAAAGTGTACCCCAATCTTTAGAAACAGTTGATTTTACATGGAGTACATTTTAATTTCAGCCCCATTGTTTGAGAAGATTTTCAGCTATACTCTATACCTACATCGACGTCACAATATTAATTACAGCTTTATTAAGAACAATTAAGGTTTATCAATCGCTTTCAAATAACATGAAGTTTCAATAAAAAAACTTTTTAAAAAATGGTAAAGAAACTACCCTATTACAGCTTTATTAAGAACAATTAAAGCTTATAGCCCAGTCAATCTAGGTTTTAACCCAACACGAAAATGTGTGAAGCTAAAAATTTGTATACATGTTCTATTTGATGTCCTAAACAACATATCAAAAGTTCCCAACTCTCCCCTGTCTGCATCCCTTACTTTTTAAGGGTTGAATTTGTACATTTTTAGTTTTTGCGTTTATCTCATAAATGGTTAATATTACGAAGAAAAGTGTTATATATGAAATTGTAGAGAATCAAATTCTCTACAAAAAAGGTTCTTTGGGCCGTTCACATGATACGTCACACGATTTTTGGCCATTTTTGACTTCCCCTTACCCCCTTGTCACACTACGTCACAAATCGGTAACCCCCACCCCCTCCCCATGTGTCACAAAAATATAACTTTAAATTTTGAAAAAAGTGAAAATTATAGGAAAGTAATGATTTCATCTTGTCACAACATGACTTTTTATATTTATATCCAGAAAATTTCTCCCATAAACACGGAATCGCGCTATGATCAATTTGTTATAAAATGTTAATTACTAAATTTCATAATTTAAGTCCCTAAACTCCGTTGCAGCAAACATTCGACAGCATCACCGTAAAGTTTGTATTATACTAATTCGTAAGTTGGCACAACTGATCAACGCAGTTTAAATTATCCGCCAATACACCAGAAAAAACATGTTAACAAAAATTGTTTTATTTTCATATTAACTGAAAATTCATAAGTATAATTTTGTGACGTCACATGATGAACCCCTCCCTGCCACCATGTCACATTTCGTCTCAAATCCTGGACATCCCCTCCCACCAAGTGCGTGACGTATTATGTGAACGGCCGCTTTACGATTTTCATGTAAGTGGTACAGTTTCCGAAAAAATCGTGAAAATTTACTTTTTAATATACCAATTTCTTTAAATCAAGTCATTATTTTGTGTTAGCAGAAAAAATCGACTGTAATTATTTAACTTGTGCAAATATCGACTTCAAATTTATATGATATTCATTTTCCTCGGATATATTTTCAAAAAGTAACATTATTTTCAAAAAATTTGTAGCTCTGTTCTGTTATGATAATTTGAATATATTCCCCGAGAAATTTTTTTTATGTTTTTATGTTCAATTAATAGTGACAAGTCCATGTGCTATTTCAATACATATGTGGTAAGTTCTTATTTAATTGTCCATCGGAGACTAGAAGTACGTTTCCTATTAATATTATTATTCCTTTTACATGTTAGGTTGGTTTTACAAAACTTGAGTTTTCTACAAGCTTCTCGGAAACAATTTTGGTATTTTATTTTTCAATCATTTTCAGTATTTGAGGTTAGGAATCCATTTTATGCATTTATACCGAATGAGCTAATACCTTATTCATTCACGAGTAATTTACATTTTTTTTTTATTTTTACGACTATTAGAACCGGAGATATTAAGAAAATAGTGAAGTGATACCCTCGAAATGCATCAAAAAACCAGTTTTTGGCCATTTTTTCGCGAAGCTCCAGCCCGATATCGCTAATTTTTTTCCACATCTCTTTCATATATGTAATAGAAGAACAAAAAAACACCTTAGGAGTTACACAGAACAAAATCATATCTTTGTTTAATTTCTCTCTACTAATACGTAAGGAACAATCTTCGTTTCCTTACTTGTTACATAAATAGCTATTAGAATAATTTAATTTTCGAATAAATTTATACGGGCAAATTTTCTGATATTGTTTCACAAATTATTGCTTGTAAACAACAGCTAGGCAACCAGATTGGTTTTGTTATGCTTGCCTACTATTATTTTAAAATAAATTTACACTCCTGTCCATTTGAAATAATATCAAAGATTTGTAGAAATGTCGTATTTTCCATTTATTATAAAAATTTGGCGAAGGTAGAAAAAATCTTGTGTGTAATACGTGCTGAATTTGTTTTTTAAGCTCACGAAGTGTTACTTAATACATAAATAGCTATTTTGATTCTATATTGCGAAATGATGCTTTTGAATTCGAGGATGAAAGTTTTTTTGTGAGCATGAACATGATATTGTAGTGTTAATTTTGAAACGCGTAATTTTGAAATTCTTATTTCATTTAAAAAAGAACAAAAATTTAATGTGAAATAAGACTTAATTTGAAAATTTATAAAAACTAGTCTATACTGATTTTTTTACATCAAATTGACATTATTTTGATTCCAATTAAACATTTAAATGTCAACCTGTAAATTACAGATACAACAACCGGTAGTGCCTAATTTGCGGACCAGCAAAAAAAGTTGCGGACAGGCTATTTCTACAAGTTATTATTTAGGGTTGTTATTTTCAATTTGTGTTGCTATAGTAATACAAAATACATATCTGAAATCTAGTGATGGAGATCATCTTCAAAGAGGGACTTTACTCTTGGTGAATTTTGCGGAATGGCTATTTCTACAAGTCAGACAGGGTTCTTATTTTTAATTTGTGTTGTGACATTAATAGTCCGGGAGCATAGGGCAGAAAAACAGTTTTCGTGGATCATCTTCAAAGAGAGGCTTTACTGTTAGTGAATTTTGCAGACGGGCTATTTCTACAAGTTAGACTTGGCTCTTATTTTGAATTTGTGTTGCTATACTAATACAAAATACATATCTATAATCTGGTGATGGAGATCATCTTCAAAGAGGGAGCTTTATTCTTGGTGAATTTTGCGGACTAGCTATTCCTACAAGTCAGACAGGGTTCTTATTTTGAATTTGTGTTGCTATAGTAACACAAAATACATATGTGATGGAGATCATCTTCAAAGAGTGGCTTTACTCTAGGTGAATTTTGCGGACTGGCTATTTCTACAAGTCAGACAGGGTTCCTATTTTGAATTTGTGTTGCTATATTAATACAAAATACATATCTATAATCTGGCGACGGAGATCATCTTCAAAGAGGGGCTTAACTCTTGGTGAATTTTGCGGACTTGCTATTTCTACAAGTCAGACAGGGTTCTTATTTTAAATTTGTGTTGCTATAGTAATACAAAAAAATGTGGTCTTATGCATCCCATTGTGACAAAACGGGGTTCTCTCTTAGTGAATTAAAACCAAAGTCGGTTAAGGAAGGAAAAAATATGGTGTACACTTCACAAAAAAACAACAGAAGCGTGGTTTTATTTGGTTTCGTTTTATTTGTAACGAGATTCCTATATAGTCCGGCGGTTATATGAAAGAACTATGCATTTTGTGATTAAAGCATGAAAATTTGCACACATATCAATGAAACCATTCTCTTTCATATAAGAAGTGGTGCCAAAGTGGTGCGTGCTGCAGACGGCCGCCATTTTGAAAAAATGGTTGCCATTTTTAGTTTTTTGCATTTATCTCATGAACGATCAATATTACGAGAAATCTTATTTAATGAAAATTGTAGAGCACAAAATTGTCTATAAAACGGTATATCTATTTTTTTATTTAGGTCGTACAGCTTTCGAGATAATCGTGAAAATATATATGAGCAATATCTAGCCATTTCAGGTTAGACCGCAATTTTGCCTTTTCAAACAAAAACAGCTGTTATATTTGAATGAATCAAGATATCGACTTCCGGTCTTCAACAATCGATTACCTATATAAATTTTTATTATACATATAATTTTCAACTCTTCGGGAGCACTAGTTCGGCCACAATTCAAACATAACATTTTAGAGACAATAGTGAAATTTTTGTATTTTTTGTGTTTATTGAACTGTCATTTCTGAACGAATTAAAATATTGACTTGTGGTTTGCTGCACTAGATTCTTCAAATCATTCTGTACAAGATACTTTGTATTCATTTTTTATTGAAGTCTTTGTTAAAACGATATTTAAAGACTTTTTCCTCGAGAAAATAGAAAAATTTTAGTGTTATTTTTATTTATTATCTTTGATCAGCTATAGTACCTGAACGGATCTAAATACTGACTTGAAACTTGTAGCATTCGATTCCTTAAAGATTTTTGTATTAGAAGCATGCTTATATTTAAAAAAAATTTCTTATGTTTACTCGCAATTAAAAGATATTCTTTCTAAGAAATCGAAGAAAGATTACTGTTATTTTTCTATAGTAAATTTATTTAACTGTAATTTCATTTAAAATGAAAATATCGACTTACGGACTCCGGATTCGGAATCCGGGTACATTTTTCTATAAAATGCATTATTTTAGAATTTTTTACGGACTTTGATTTGGCTGCAATTAAATGATTTTGTTAGAGAGAACAAAACAAAAGTTCAGTATTATTATTGTTTTTTGAATTTAAGCAATTGTCATTTATGCACAAATTAAAATATCCAAACCAAAGTTTTTTAAATAATGTAATTTAATAACGAAATGTTCCAGGAATTGAATAATGGAAACCAGAAGACGATATTTTAATTTGTGCATAAATGACAATTGCTTAAATTCAAAAAACAATAATAATACTGAACTTTTGTTTTGTTCTTTCTAACAAAATCATTTAATTGCAACCAAATCAAAGTCCGTAAAAAATTCTAAAATAATGCATTTTATAGAAAAATGTACCCGGATTCCGAATCTGGAGTCCGTAAGTCGATATTTTCATTTTAAATGAAATTACAGTTAAATAAATTTACTATAAAAAAACAATAGTAAAATTTCTTCGATTTCTTAGAAAGAATATCTTTTAATTGCGAGTAAACATAAGAAATTTTTTTTAAATATAAGCATGCTTCTAATACAAAAATCTTTAAGGAATCGAATGCTACAAGTTTCAAGTCAGTATTTAGATCCGTTCAGGTACTATAGCTGATCAAAGATAATAAATAATAATAACACTAAAATTTTTCTATTTTCTCGAGGAAAAAGTCTTTAAATATCGTTTTAACAAAGACTTCAATAAAAAATTAATACAAAGTATCTTGTACAGAATGATTTGAAGAATCTAGTGCAGCAAACCGCAAGTTAATATTTTAATTCGTTCAGAAATGACAGTTCAATAAACACAAAAAATACAAAAATTTCACTATTGTCTCTAAAATGTTATGTTTGAATTGTGGCCGAACTAGTGCTCCCGAAGAGTTGAAAATTATATGTATAATAAAAATTTATATAAGTAATCGATTGTTGAAGACCGGAAGTCGATATCTTGATTCATTCAAAAATAACAGCTGTTTTTGTTTGAAAAGGCAAAATTGCGGTCCAACCTGAAATGGCTAGATATTGCTCATATATATTTTCACGATTTTCTCGAAAGCTGTACCACCTACATAAAAAATAGATATACCGTTTTATAGAGAATTTTGTGCTCTACAATTTTCATTAAATAAGATTTCTCGTAATATTGATCGTTCATGAGATAAATGCAAAAAACTAAAAATGGCAACCATTTTTTCAAAATGGCGGCCGTCTGCAGCACGCACCACTTTGGCACCACTTCTTATATGAAAGAGAATGGTTTCATTGATATGTGTGCAAATTTTCATGCTTTAATCATAAAATGCATAGTTGATATAAAATTTGTCCTATAACCGCCGGACTAATAACAGATATTACGCATATAAATACAGGAAAATATATCACATCATGCGCTTTGATACACATGCAAAAGGATGAGTACATAATATTAATAATACGTAATGTGCAATTAAACAGAGCCAAAATTATCATTAGATATAAAAAAGTATGAATGTAAATATGCAGAATGACTAAAGCAAAGAATTTACCTGTAACAGAAAAACAGTTAAACAATGTAAATATCATCTACCACCAGGTATTTGAAAAAATAACGTACCACGCGGGGTTCTAGAAAAACGTTGAACAAAACGAACACAACTACTCAGATCAACGGTCAAACCACAAACAGCCGGCAAGGCCGCACCACCGATACGACTCCGCTAGCCGGAACTCGTAATTTTACAGTTAATACCAAAAACAGAAAATAAAGATTTATTAAATAAAATATACAACGAATAAAAAAAACCCTAGGAAGAAAACCATTTGCTTCACCATCTACAAAAAAGCGACAAAAAAGATAGCGAAAATTACCGCGGAATCACGTTTTTAAATGTTTCCTATAAGATTCTATCTTGTTTATTGTACCAAAGAATAAACGTTTATGCAAAAGAAATAATTGATGATTATCAATGCGGATTCCGCCCAAATCGATCTAAAATCGACCAAATCCATATAATGATGCAAATTCTAGAAAGGGGATATGAACACAAAATTAGATATGTATTTTGTATTACTTGTTACGTACCTGAGAGGTGGTAACAGCGATCTCACAAGGGTGAGGTGCCGGCTTCCCAGCGGAGAAGGGGGGTGGTTCAAAAATAAAGGGCGCCACGCAATCACCAGATCATACTCACCCGCTAGATTGCGCTAGTCGCGAAATCGCCGAAAGCCACTGAAATTTAGAGAGGGCACAGGAAAGTGTGGGTATCGATATTCTAACTAAACCACGCTATTGACTTAACTAAGAGATTTATTGTAAATAAATATTAATAGAATAAACGGTTGAGTAAATAACAAATCAAATAAGTACGGGACGCGGATGTCCACGGCGCTGAAGAAAACAAGAAAATAAAGGATTAAAGCAACGGGCGCGTGATCCAAGCCTCCGCACAGGCCCTGTTTAACCTAACTCCCTATCCTGGGTGCTATAAGGGCCCTAACTACCTAACTGGCCAGAAGGTTTACAAACTAGACGGTGGGAGCGGTCGCGCAGAACGAGGGGATTCTCGGCGCATGCGTACAACACGCGCATCAGTTATATGAAATGCTCTAAATTTAAAACAGCGCACAAAACGCAAACATCCACGCTCACAACATAAAATAAAATAAATGTAAATATGCTCTTGCCTAATGCTAAGAGTAAGCTGAGGGCTTTGTAGAGTCGTAGCAAAAATAATAATAATAATTATGAAAAATTTAGTCACGTGGCCTAGTACTTAGGGCACGTAGGTATCGTTACAGTTTACAGTACAAGTATCAATAAATCACGAAGCACGAAAATACATCCACAAAACACAAAAACCACACTTATCTGGCTCTCCTCTCTCCTCGACAGGGCACTAAGAAAAACGGGCGTGGCCTGAAGACTGGGTGCAGAAATTCAGCAGGACGGACGAGGGAACACGTAGGGCTCGAACAGCTACTACTAACGTTCGCAGGGCTAGTGGCTGGTGGACTGCCGCAGTGGAAGTTGGCGAGCAAAGCTCGATGAAGAAGGTGTCACAAGTCGATGACGTGCACAAATCCCCTTGCGGGTATTTTGCCGCGGTAACGCAACTTTACAACAAAAGAAACGCGCACGAAATTAATAGTTTTCTCGGACCCTTAAATCCCGATTAACGGATGTGTTTATTATATAAACTTGCCGAAGAAGATTTCCGATAAAACAAAATCACGTCCTTGACTTAAGTCGACTACTTATCTTGCAACGAACCAAGGCTACTCTGCTTATTCCTGCACAAACGCACGCCTATGTAGTAGAGTAAAATTCAAATAGCTAGAACCCTGCGCGAATTACGAATTCTCGTCTTAGAGAGAGAAGCATAGATGATAAACAAGAGGAAACTACCAGTGGCGGCTCGTGGGTAAGGGCTGCGGGGCTGCAGCCCCTAGTAGGAAATGAAACTGTTCTGATACATTATTAAAATAATATCAATAAACAACAATATCTATCTATCCATCAAATATATCTTGTAATTTAAAAATTTGCGCCTGTAGGCTTACTATTGATGTTACTTTGACGCGGCGTGAGTCACCGCTATACCCATTTTCGTGCTATGGGCTGTTGTCCGGACAGCCCTCGAACTTAGGCAGAAGTAAGTGTGCGCGGTGAGGGGAATGATAGCCAATGTGTGGGTTACACAGCGAGCAACGGGGCTGCTTCGGACGCAGCGCTGTCGTTTACGGTGTACATAAATGCGTGTAGTTTAAAGGTACAAAATAGTTCGCGTTGAAATTATAAGGCGTACAACTGTATATTTTTAAAGTTATATTGTTATTTTATTAAAATTGATTGTGCTATTTGATATAATTATGTTTATAATTAAATTTGTATTTAGTTTTGTACAAAAACTGGGATAAACTGTGAAGTTTCTCTTCCCTAATAAAAATTAACTTTAAGTATAAAGGTATTTAACCTTGAACAAAAAAAATTTGGCCTGCAGCGCACTTTCATTTAAATTGCAGCCCTTACCTTTAAAAAGTCACCGGCCGCCACTGGAAACTACGCTACTGTCTGTTCTACAGAACATCAGCTTCAATATCTGTTATTCTCATGTTGACATTCGTAGTGTTTTGCTTCGTGTAACCCTGTGAATTTTGTAATTGATTGTGATTGAGTTATATTTTAGTTTTATTTGAAAATTAAGTGAAGTGCAGCGCAGCATATACTCGCTAGCTCCGCTTTTGTAAAACGGACAGTACATGACAAGCTCTGCCTTCTCGCGCAGCTCAGGGTCCTAGCTATTTGAATTTTACTCTAGCACCCTATGCGTAGAAAAGGACCGAAGAGGGTGAAAACGAGATAAAAGAAACTCAAAATACGGGCCAAGGCGACAAGTGGAGAGCGACAGAAAAAAGAGAAAGGGAATGACTGATACGCTGAAGTGAAGGGGAGGGGCGGTACAGGGACTTCGGCATCTGCCTTACCGACATGAAGTAACAACAAACTCACTAGAAAACAAAAGTAAAATAACTACTATTAAAGTAAACAATGACAATGACAGATAAATAAACATAACCAAACTTATAATTGAAGCATATGGAAATAATACTACAATAAAAGTTGAATTTAACATTTAATTTAAATAGAATTTTAATAGAATGAATAAACAAAGGTAAACTGAATATTAACTAAATAAAACAATACTGATTATTTTCATATAGATTTTAGCGGACGTGAACGAATAAAGAAAAGACAGCAAGATGAGTTATTTTATATTGAGGCAATAATTAGAAAATGAAATAAAATAAGATTAAATTTTAGGATTGATTTTTGGGCACGTGACATACTATAGCAGCAAAAATTCAAAATAAGAACCCTGTCTCACTTCTAGGAATAGCCAGTGCGCAGCTTTTTTTGCTGGTCCGCAAATTAGACTTCTCCACAACGACCTACTCTTAAAATACCAAAGAATTATTCTGTAATGTGGAATTCTAGGTTATTCTAGTATTCTGATTATTTTATCACATTAACATTCTGTAAATATAAGAAATCTAATAGGTAGTGATTTTTTTCAGATGGTCCATTTTCTGTTGAATTCACTCTTCTAAACAGTGGAAGTAATTACATAGATTTTAAACTGTAAAATATATCAGAAGACTTGTTATATTTTGTAGGTAGTAAAAATTTTAATAGTTAATTGGTATACATACAAATATTTAAGAAAACTTGTTTTTATGAATATTGCAAAGGTGTTGGATAAATGTATTATAATAATTGTTATGTTGTCTATAATTATAAATACCTACCTAATTAAGCTTTTATAATACATGGCGTATTTTAAATATAAATTTCTTTACTGTTTCTTCCCGCGTACAAAACACGTGTTTTGCTATTTCTCAGCCTCTTGGGTTTTAACAGTGTCAACGAGTGGACGTGTAAAATAATTAATTAAATGAGTTCCTAAGCACATGTTGCAATAAATTCACTTTTTCGTTTTTGCTATATTTTATTAATACCAATTTGGAGAAAATTACATGTTTTTGTTTTATTAATTTATTATAGTAAGTAGTTCAGTTTAACCAATTTTTATTGCTAAAATTTTGTATTAGTTTGAGTAATTAAATGTAACGTAGTATATTTAAAAATTAGTATTCTTTTATATTTACAATTTTCTTAATTCATCTTATTCATAATTATATTACCTTTTACACGGCGGTTAATAACCAGGGCCAGGCTCAAGTTTTTAGTACATTGTTTTATTGAGCCCGATTTGCATTTCAATTATTATTTGACCATTTTCTTTTTAACCTATTTAAAATTATATTAAATTCCTACTTATTAATTCTGCTTAAAATATCCTGAGACCATTATATTATCTAATTTTTTTACGAGATCACAGTGTGACTCCTTTCAATTTTGTGTTTGATTATATTAGTAGTTCAGTTTAAAAAACTAGAATTTTAACAAGGACGCTAAGCCGCCTTGTATCAAATTTTAGAAATCATTAATATTGTAGTGCAGTACCTATAATTTATTGTTGTATTTTTCTAATTAGCATTAATTTTTTGCTGTTCATATTGATTAGTATAAGTATTTGTTTATTATTCAGTCAATTGATTTTATTATTTTATAGGCCAAGCTATAGACGTGACAGCAGCGTCAGAGTCATTATTGATAAAGATTAGAGACTGGCATGTAATAGAAGAGAGGGAAAACTTCAGCCCACACAGATATATATGCTACACAATAGGTACGCAGGAAAAAATTGCTTCGCATATTCAAGAGATAACATGGAACCTTAAAACTTTCAATGCAGAAAAAGGTATATAGGCCATATCACAGTTAAAACCAGCCAGGAGTATAGAAGAACTCACAAACCAGCTGTACAAAATTGCGACCGCAGCAATGAAGAAAATAGGCCCCTCTCGTAGCAAACCACCCATATATTGGTGGACAAGCACGATAGCGGAATTAAGAATCACTTGCAACAAAAGTAGACGTGCCTACCAAAGGATAAGAAACAGAAATGGGGATGAAAGCCAGGAAGTACTTGCCAAGGCAAGATACAAGGAGGCAAAGAAAAGGCTCAGTATGGAAATAAAGAGAGAGAAAAAGGCAAAATGGGAAGAACTAATTGAAGCTGTAGAAGACGATGTATGGGGCAAGCCCTATCAGATAATCGCAAAAAGGACTAAAATGTCCACGCCGATTCAACCCAAACCTGACCTGGTGCCGAAAATATTTAACACATTATTTCCGGCTAGACAAAAAACTAACTGGCCCGCACTACCACAGGAGAACGTGGAGGAGATTACAGAGGATGAGATAATACAGGCCGCGTGTAAGATGAGAAACCGCAAAGCACCGGGCCCAGATGGTATCCCAGCGGAAATAATTAAGCTGATAGCAACGGAATCACCTGATCTTCTCAGAGAACCCATAAACAGGGTCATGCAAAGCGGTACTTTCCCAACCAACTGGAAGACGGCGAAAGTAATTCTGCTCCCCAAACCAAATAAGAAGGACAGAAACGACCCGTCGGCATACAGACCGATATGTCTTCTGAATACCGTAGGAAAGCTCGTGGAACAAATCATAGCAGTAAGAGTAAACAAACACCTAGAACACAACTGTCAGCTATCGCCAAATCAATTTGGCTTTAGAAGTGGGAGATCCACCATAGATGCTATGAAACTTATAAAAGGTAGAGCAGAACAAGAAAAAGAAAAGACAGGTAAGACCAGGGGTATATGCGCCCTAGTGGCAGTTGATATAAAAAATGCCTTTAACACGGTTCCGTGGGGCAGCATTAGGCTTGAATTAATAAGAAGAAGGTTTCCTAGCTATATAATAAATCTTGTAGGTAGCTATTTGTTAGACAGGAAACTAACATACAACACGGAAACATATAGTATGACTTGCGGTGTTCCACAAGGCTCAGTCCTGGGGCCCCTTCTGTGGAATATTTACTACGATGATATACTACAGCAACCAGTACAAGAGGACACGACATTAATAGCATTCGCGGACGATCTGGCGATCCTCAGTATAGCAAAGACCGAGACTAGGCTAATGTACCTAGTAAACCATGCATTATTAGCAATAGACAATTGGACCACAGACAATGGAATAAGAATAGCACCGGAAAAAACAGAGGCAGTCTTGTTAATAGGCCGAAAAAAGGTGAGCCAAATCAACTTCCAGATAGGCAACGCAAGTATAACTCCGAAATCAACAATAAAATACCTCGGAGTAATTTTTGATAGAGGCCTTACTTTTTTCCCTCATGTAAATAATACAGTTGAGAAGGCCACAAAGTCGGTTACAGCACTTCGTCGGCTGTTCCCCAGGATAAACGGGCCCACGGAGGCAAAACGGAGATTGCTGGCATCAGCTGCACAAGCGATTGTACTGTATGCAGCACCAGTTTGGGCAGACGCTCTAATATACAAACACTGTCACAAACTATTAGTAAGCTTAAATAGAAAGTTAGCGCTGGGGATATCCAGAGCATATCGCACAGTCTCAGCCGAGGTGGCTCAAGTCCTGGCCAGACTGACCCCTATTAACATTTTAATAGAGGAAAGAGTACTGAGTTTCGGTAAGACACAACAAGAAAAAGTACTAATCCAAAAGACAAGAACTGAGAAATGGGTGGAAGCCTGGGACGCAGATGAAGGGAACTACTGGACGCACAAGTTAATAAGAGACCTGCGGGCGTGGGTAGAAAGGGACCATGGAGAAATTAACTTTCATTTATCGCAATTCTTCTCTGGCCATGGCTGTTTCCAGCAGTTCCTATGTAGAATCGGTAAGGCCGAATCCAGCACATGTCGATCATGTGATGCTACTGTGGACTCGGCAGAGCATACTCTCCTTCATTGCGAAAGATGGAGAGAAATAAGACACCAAAACAACACTCAAGACATTAAGACGGAGGAAATAGTACCATTCATGCTAGAATCCGAGTCGGGATGGGATACATTTACCAAAACAATAAAAGAGATCTTATCCAAAAAGGAAGAAGAAGAAAGGGAGGAGGAAAGAAGAACAAGGGAGTAAAAACTGAAAGTAAAAGAAACTAAAGAATAAGAAAAACCTATACTACCGACAATAGACAACTAAGGTAAGGCGAAGTAATGCCGACAGGCGGTTCCACCTTTCTTTAGGGCTAGGGGACGGGAGAGTTTAGTGGGTGAGAGTCCCACACTACCCCTTCCGTTCACGGGGCGTCCGCTGCTTGCATGACGTCGGGTGTGCATTAGCATTCTCCTACCCAAAAAAAAAAACAAAAACCAAGCTATAGGGATTTAAAGCAGCGTTCTTGTGACATAAATACTAGTAGCAAACTGAGTGTGCGATGATATAAAAGATAATAACCAGATGAATAGGTATGTGTTTTTCACTCGAGTTTCCGGTCCATTTGTTATTAACAATTTATTGCAAAAAAACGCGATTTTTGTCTTTTTTTGCTTGTAACTTTGAAACTAATGGAGCAATCGGAATGCCCCAATGAAATGATTTGTAGAGAATTAAAATATATTCAAAATCGGATAATTAGGTCCTGAAAATTTTAGGAAAAACCGGAAAATTTGGCATTTTTTCGAAAATTCATAGCTCCGTCAGTTTTTGAGCTGGAGCGCAAAAATTTTGAGAGAACGTAGGAATTATAATGCTCTTTATATGTGCCAAATGTAGGTGCTGTTGGATTATTAGTTTTTGCGAAATCGCGATTCAAAGTTTGCAGTGCGCTTTTTTCCGGCAGGCCTGTATGCGTTACCGTAAGTCCGATAATAATTTCCAAAAAAGTTTTGAAAAGTTGACATCGTGCACTACAAAACGTATATTTCAGTTTTTCGATCAGATGCCTGGAAGCATGCTAAAAACACTCATAAAGTTCGCGAAAAACGGCCGAGCGCGCCTATTACCATAGATACGCCGCTGCTCCTTTCCCCACCACTCGACTGCGAGCGCGCGCGCGGCGTTTTTCGCGAACTTTACGAGTGTTTTTAGCATGCTTCCAGGCATTACACACACACAATTTATATCTACTTTATAAACATAATTTTTTAAATTTTATTAAATTACTATCGTGTGTGGTATCAAATTAAAGCTCTCGGGAAAATAATTCTAAAAGAAAAAGAAAAATAACATTTAAACGATCGTTAATTTTTTTAATATAAATTTAAAGCTCTTGAGGAGATAAGTTTAGTAAAAATGTAAGAAATGACATTTATGCGATTTTTAACTGTTTTTCAAAACATTATTCAATTTTTTACTTTCCCCGACCTATATAATAGAGCAGGGCTGACCAACTCAAATTGCACCAAGGGCCGCATTGACGACCTAAAATTTCCCAAGAGCCGCACATAAATAAGAATAATTGGAAAAATTTGCTTTTATCGTTTTTCCGGCTTTATAAAATATTTAAATATTATCTATTTTTACATAGTTTTTTGAATTCATTGTTACCTAGGTATTAGACATGGGTAAGATAAATATTTAATAAATAAAATGAAACATACAAATAGCACACAAAGTAACATACAGTATTAATAGTTAATAAAATAATTGAAATTTAATGTTATATTTTATAATCAAGATATTTTCTTATCTTGTGAGCACATTTTTATAGTATAATACAACGGTGTTACCAATTCAGGCTCTACATTTATACTCTGCAGGCTAAATTAAACAGATCAAAGCCGAAATAGTTGAGATTTGTACCGGAAAATTAAGAATGATCCGGCCGCCGGAATTTCGTCAATACGGCTTAATAAGAAGCCGGAATTTCGGGATCCAGTAATCCGTTCCATCACTAATTTCTATAAAAATATGCAAATAGATCTTTGGTCTGGCGTTTCATTACAATAATTATTGACAAATAATTCGACTGTTTACCTATTTTATATTACATCCAGCAGATTACACTTCAATGAAATAAATAATATATGAAACTAAATCATTGATAATAATTCATTTTGATATTACATGCCTTGCTTATTACTTTTTATGCATTCGTCATTGATTTGTTTTCCATAAAACTCCTGTCATAACCTGGTTTACCGGTTATCTTTTCATAACTATGTGGCTAGTGCAGATTGCTAAATTGTTTGTGTTAAAGGCATCATATTTTGCTGATAAAGTAGCACCTTATTTTGGATGGAAAATGAAATATGAGTCTGTTCATGACGCAATGGATTGGGTGATACACGTATTACGTTATACTGGTTTCTTTATTTTGGATCGAAAAGTCTTTAACAATCATATACAGATTAAGTCAAAAAAACTGACTTTTAAAGATTATGCACTAGTAACAGGTATATTTTTTCACTATTTAGCGGAACTCTTGAAATAGGGTTTCCTGTTTAAATTTAATGAACTATCAAATTAATGAGTACCTAATTAACAATAAAGTGTCTCATCTGTCCAACTCAATCTCAGTCTCAATATACAAAGTGTATCATAACTTCGAGCACATAGGTACCACGTTAAGGGTAGGGTCAACCGGGGTAAGTGTGGAAATGGGGTAAGTGGCATCGGTTTCCTATTCGGTACCAAACACTTAATGCTTGAAAAGAGTACTTATTTTTTATACATTAACGCATTGTTTTGCTATATCAAATATAGGATTTGATATAGATCAAAATTTAAATTTTTTATTTGAAGTCAAAAAAAATTACTTTTCCCAAATGCAAGTCAGTTTCTAAGCTGTTACAATTCATTAGATAATAAAAAATGTATATAAGGGTTTTTATTTATTGTCATATTAATTTCACGTAAAATAAACCTTTTCAAACATATTTATTATCTAAAATAGTAAAATTTGTATTTATTTATAATTTTTAAATTCCCGGTCACATTTACCCCGTAGTTAATGTTAATTGGGTAAGTGTGGAATCACTGTTAGGGGTAAGTGTGGTTAGCTTAGAATAGTGCCTCATGTTGTGTGCAACTCAGATTTTACTGTTTTGAGATTACAAACATTTGTTTACAGTTCGCAGGTAAATAAATCAATGCATGTAATGATAATATATTGTAATAGTATATTACAATACAAGTGAAGAAACTAAGAATTTCGCTCACGTATGTGGCAGTTTTGTGCACGAGGCGTAGCCGAGTGTACAAAAACACACAAAGTGAGCGAATTCGTTTCTTCACAAGTGCTGTATAGCGTTTTGTTCAATCCTACGAGTAGAATATTATTGAAATATTAAAACTTGGTTTAAGATTATGCATGAAATTTGAAGCAACATAGGCGTATTGCGTTGTTATGTTTCATGTAAATAAAAACAGTCGCAACTGTCAGAAAAATTAAAATTGTTTTATTTTGTCGAGTCTTGAAAATATGAATTGTGACAATATAATGGTACAAAAAGACAATGAATTTATGCCAGAAGAGATAATAAAAGAGGCTAATGATGTAACTTTCAATTTGTTACCTGAGAAATCCAAAGGAAGATATTTGAATGAGTTAGAAAAATTTCGTGAATGGATGCTGGCAAAACACGTTCAAAGTATAACGGAGGAAGTTATTCTAGCATATTTCAATGGATTGATAAATACGCGCCCTCTTCCTTGTGGTCTACGTACTCTATGTTAAGATCAACTTTATTTGTTTTTGAAAAAGTAGATATTAGCAAGTAAGTTATATAGTTATTATATTTTTAAATTTCTGGATGTAACCGCGGATTAATTTGTAGGTTTAAAACATTGTTTGCGATTTTGAAGAGTAAGTCTAAAGGGTATCAACCAAAGAAGGCGAAGACCTTTGATCTTAAAGATGTGGAAAAATTTGTTAATGAAGCTTCGGATGACGTTTTTTTGTTAATGAAGGTAGTTGTTGTATTGGGTATTATGGGCGCTTGTCGTTGCGATGAGCTAGTGAATCTCAAAACAACCGACATAGAAGCTAATGGGTCTATATTGATTGTCAAAATTTTGAAAACAAAAAATTATAAACCCCGATCATTTGTCGTTACTGGTGCTGCAGAAAATGGTTTTAATGGTATAGATATATACAGAAAATATGTAGCGCTGCGTCCTGAAGCCCTTGGTGAAGGGAGATTTTTTTTATGCTATCGGTCGGGGAAATGTACAGTTCAACCAGTAGGTATAAACACACTGTCCAAACTACCTAGACTGGTAGCGAACCATCTGAAGCTGAAAGATTCTCATTTATACACCGGACATTGTTTTCGGCGAACGTCGGCAACATTGTTGGCGAATGCATCTGCAGATATTATGACACTTAAGCGTCATGGAGGTTGGCGTTCGTCGACTGTAGCCGAGAGTTATGTACAAGAGTCGGTGACCAACAAAATTTCAATAGCGAGGCAAATTATTAATAGTGAAGAGAGTACAAGCAGTAATAGAAATCGCACTCAATTTGAGGTTACAGAAGCTACTGCGAGAGCCACAGAGTCTCATCAATTTTCAGTTGCTGGTACATCTTGTTTAAGTCACGCAACTTTTAATAAATTATGGAAGGGCGAGTGGGCGAATGTAATTATTACACCACTACTTTTGCTCACGTTGCCATAGGATTAACTGGAGTGAACAAAACAAACAGTTTCAAGTATTGTATCCAAGTAACAAATAACATATTTCAATAGTAGGATTGAACAAAATTCTTAAATATGAGATTGAAATTGAAGACGGTGATCTTCCACTGACTTCACCTATCGTAGAGAATATAAAAGAGGGTTCTTTTGTACTTTTGTACAATTTAAAGGTGGCAACTAGTTACATTTATGCTTGCATTATACAGAACATTGATAACTTGGACGATACTTCAGTTATGGCGCTAAAGTGTCTTGATAATACATTTTTTTATTACTAATGAAAAACACATTATCCTCAATAAATTTGGAACAAATTATGTTTTGTCAACCCCTGATATAAATATGAGCGGTAATAGGTTAAAATATTTATTTAATAAAGCTATTAATGATATCTTTGAGAAATAGTAACGCTATATAATGTTAATCTTTGTTTTTATGCAACCAGTTAAATAAATAAGCAAGTTTTGTATACCAAAAGAAAGCATTTTGCTCCCTTTATTTGACCATATTTACCCCATTACTTGTACTGAATAATATAATGGGAAAACTAAGCTTTTCCACACTTACCCACACATAGTCCACACTTACCCGTTTTAAGGGTAAAGTGTGGACATTTTTTCAATACATTAGAAAATAATTTAAAAATATACCATTTTGTTTAATAAGTATTTTTAAAAACTTGTTAATTAAGAACCGATTAAGCTACATTTTCGTTTTTTAATTATTAATTTATCATCAAAAATGACTGTTCTATGGATGTTTAAAGTTTGAACTATGAATTTTCCGTCCACACTTACCACGGTTGACCCTATATACAATTCGATATGCTGATTACGAATTAAAAACAATTTTCAGCGATAATAACAGATAAGCGATAATGAAGAGTAGAGTTCAAAGAAACATATACTAGCAATATCACGGCAATTACCTAAAATTATGTAGATAAGGTTTCATAGACAGGTATGATATTTATTAAACCGTTGTGCTATATATTTACCATTCTATTTTTACCACTCCAACTTTTACCACAGCATTTTTACCACCATTCTTTTTACCGCTATCCTGCTTTACCGTTAACCCATTTTTACCACTCAATTTTTACCAATCCAACTTTTACCTCTGCATTTGTACCACTATACTTTTTACCGCTATTTCGTTTTACCACTAATATATTTTTACCACTCCATTTCTACCATTACAACTTTTACCACCATACATTTTACCGCTATTACGTTTTTCCATTAATAGTTTGTGGGGCTATAGTACGGTTTTGTTTGTGTAGTAAATACCAAAACCGAGTTTGTGGGGCTCTAGTACGGTTTTGCTAGCTTTGTTAGTGTAGCAAATACCAAAACCGAGTTTGTGAGGCTCTAGTTCGGTTTTGTTAGCTTTGTTAGTGTAGTAAATACCAAAACCGAGTTTGTGGGGCTCTAGTACGGTTTTGTTAGCTTTGTTAGTGTAGTAAAAACAAAAACCGAGTTTGTGGGGCTCTAGTACGGTTTTGTTAGTGTAGTAAATACCAAAACCGATTTTGTGGAGCTTTAGTACGGTTTTGTTAGCGTTGTTAAAAAAGAGACGGTTTTAAAAATGGATTGATAAAAAAACACGTTGGTAAATATGTTGGTGGTAAAAAGAATTAGTGCTAAAAATAGGGACGGTGGTAAAAATGGATTGGTAAAAGAATACGTTGGTAAATACGTTGGTGGTAAAAAAGAATTAGTGGTAAAAAGGGACGGAGGTAAAAAATGGATTGGCAAAAGTATAATGTTGGTAAAAAATGGATTGGTAAAAGAATTACGGTGGTAAAAAAGGGACGGTGGTAAATAGGAATTGGTAAATATGGGGGCAAATCTTATTAAACTTAAAATAAATAATTGTTTTCTATTTATTTACTTAATACTTACATATTGTTTAAAACTAAATTATTTTAAGCAAATAAAATCTGAATAATAATATTATTATGTATTGAGGAAGTGTTAGTTGGTAGCTAGGCGAATAGATTGTAATATTTTATAGAATATTTATACGTATTTGTATGATTAACAAACATCAAACTGACAATCCCGCATGGGCCAGTTTGGGAGCTCGGGAAGGCCGAAGACCCACAGTCTCCGAAGGATCTATGTAAGTAAACCGTTTTTACTTTTTCAAATTTCTGAAAAATAAAATTGATCTTCAGTCAGCATCAAACTATATGAACTCTTAACGCATGGGTTATGGTATCGAAGTTTTGATACACCTGTTAGTTCAGGCAAAATGCTACAAAATTCGTCAAATAAACAAAAAAAGTAGGAGACTTCTGAAAATTTGCAGAGTTATAAAAAAATATGTAACGTTCAAGATTCCGATGAGCCCCACCAGCAGAAAGTGTGCTCGAGCCGCCATATTGAAAAAAAAAATTTCAGAAAAACTCGGTAACTTTAAATTTTACGGTAAATATTGATATTATAATATTGTAGCTTATAAAATTTCCTACAAAAAGATGCTATCACTTTTTACATAGAACTAATAGTTTGCGAGAAAAACGAGAAAATATATTTTGGTAGAACGAAGCTAATTAAATCATGCCTTAACTTTGTTTCCCGACACAAAAACGGCTGTAACTTGCGAACGAATAGAAAAAACGACTTCCGGTTTGAAGCATTCGATTCTACAGACCAATAAATTTTAGGGAGTGTCTAACGCTACACAGCGTGAACCTGGCGTGAACGATTTCTGTTGGACTCAAGAAGGGTTTTGTTAGCATAGAATAGTTTATGTCAAAAAAACGGATTTCTGTGAGACTCAAGTAGGGTTTTGTTAGCATAGATTAGTTTATGTCAAAAAAACGGAGTTCTGTTGGACTCAAGAAGGGTTTTGTCAGCATAGATTAGTTTATGTCAAAAAAACGGAGTTCTGTTGGACTCAAGAAGGGTTTTGTTAGCATAGATTAGTTTATGTCAAAAAAACGGTTCACGCTAGGTACACGCTGTGTGGCGTTACCATTTAGAGTAAACTTTTTTTAGAGAAAATACCGTTTATAGGAAACTATTTGTAGAAAACTTTTTTAGAGGAACTTATTTTAGAGGAAGTTTTTTTAGAGTATACTTTTTTAGAGGAAACATTTTTAGAGGAACTTTTTTTAGAGGAAACTTTTTATAGGAACTCTTTTAGAGGTAACTTTTTATAGGAACTCTTTTAGAGGTAACTTTTTAGAGGAAAATGCCCGGAATCCAAAAATAGAGCGGCGGTGTCATTGCGATTTTCTTATCAAATATGCACTCGTGCATTAATTTCAACAACGTGAACAGCTCGAGTGTACCACTCGAGCTGGTTAAGACGTTGAAAAGCACTCCAAAAATTTCCGGAAAGAATTAATGCACATGTGATATTATAAGTGAAAATTTTCTATTCCATTTCTTTTATCTAACACTGGCGGCCATTTATTCAATATGGCGGATCTAGCATCGTCAATCCAAGGTCACAAATTTAGTATATTATTTGGGGTAATATACTGTACTTAACTGTCAAGTTTCAAATCCCTTGAAATATTTTCAGGTAAAATTACCTATTTGACTTAAAATCGATTATAAAATAATTTTTATATGAATTGAAATTTTTAGAAATCTCAATTTCTCGAGAAGATTTCTCGTCTCGCAACATGATTGATTCCTTGTCTTATCTTAAATTTGCGATACGAGAAGTTTAGTCACTATCGTCTTGTAATTTCCTATCGAGACGCAAATAAGATGATAAATGTCACGTCTCGGAAGTTAAATACATACTCGTATTATTTACAGGTTTGATTTCAATACTAATAATACGGATCTATCTTGTGGTACAAGAGAGATATGCGAAGAACTTGACATACCTGGAAATGAGCCAACTAGTGTTCTTCGTAGTTTATGAAATTTTTACAATTACATTAATTAAATCTATGATCAATTTTGGCAGCATACTAGAACACATGTATGGATTACACGATGCCGCAGATACAGCGATGGCGAAATTAAATTTAACAGTAAATTACCGTTTCGTAGTAATTCCAATCATCATTTTATTATTCGCTGCATATCTAATTTTGGTTGTTAGTGAATTATTTGTGCTGTACTACATGGAAACTTTTATCTATCTTCACATGTTTTTTCTGACCATGAGCTCATATATAAGTTTCATGTTATTATTATCATTCATGTTTCAATATGGAGGCCATCCATATGTTTGCAGTATTCGACTTGCTGAGCTCAACAGTTTTATTGAGAAAGAGATTGAAGCAGTAGATTCCGATGCAATATTGGAAGAAATGTTACACAACATTGATGATTTAACTTGGGAATTTCCGAGTCCTCGCACATCTTCCCTTGATATGGAGGCTGTTGCAGATGTACTCGCGTATCACTGTGAAATTATGAAAATGCATAAATCGATAACTTCTTTTCTTATAATCTTTGTAATTCATATTACAACACTAATTAACGCAGTATTAGTGTATTTATATATTGAACAACTGTTATTGTTTTCTGTACCTATTTGGAGTATTGGCATTACATTGTCTATAATTTTGTTTGCATCGGGCATTATTGAAGTTTACAAACGACAGGTATGTTTAATATAAGTATTCGGTCAATATTCAACAGTTATACCTATTCCGAGTGGTAGGAATTTAATTTATTTAAAAAAGAAGAGTTTTGGAGAAGCAGTCAATTTTATAAAAATAATGTTATTTTTTAGTGTCTCTGCACTTACCTATTTATATTAGAAAGTTGTAAATACAAAACAAATAATGCTATAAATGACTATCTCATATTTTATAGTTTTAAATTAAGTTTTGTGCTAACAACGTTTATCTTAAGCGACTCGTATACGTTTTTACCGAATTTCTAGAATACTCTCGATTTTACTTTTTTCAATTCCACTCTTTTCCCCACTACTAGGGCTGCCTGAAACCAGCCCGAAATTCGTACTTTGCCGCATCCTAGCTATGCAATGTCATTTTGAAGTTGAAAAATACTGTAAAAGTGTTTTCGTTGCGAGTAAACTGTGAGATTATAATTGACTTCAGGATAATGTTTTTATAAACATTAAATAGAGAAAGAATGGATCTACAGATGTGCATTTTTAAAATTTTAAAATTAATTTATATCATGAGATATAACCGTGTAAAGTTTGCATAAAATAAAAAATGTTTTTGAATTTTTAGGAATTTTTATATTTATGTACAATTTTTTAATCAAAATTTTAAAAAGGCACATCTGGAGATCCATTCTTTCTCTATTAAATCCTTGTTGAAATAACATTTTAGCATTCTTGTACTGGCAACAAAACACTCGCTACGTTTTATAGCAAATTTTTTACAAAATAACATTGTTTTTCCTATATAACAGATTTTAAGTATAAGAGAGATTTAATCTATTAGACCGAAAGCCAGCAAACATTTGCGTACGTCATAGGTACAAAAGGTTTGACCATACTATAGAGGGTGTTTCTATACCTCTGCACGAAACTTTAATGTTATATATTTTGATATACCGATCATAGAAAAAAAGGATGTTTTTCAAAATTCTCAAAAATCAGAATAGTGAAAATATTAGTGCCACTAATTTGAACGTCTATTTAACTGTTTATTTGTTATTTATAAAATTAAATTATAATTATAAATAATACTATCTTAGTATTTACAAATACTTACGTAATAATTACTTTATAAATAACAGTTAAAGGGACTTTCAAACCTGTGGCACTAAAATTTTCACTACCCTTATTTTTGCAAATTTTGAAAAAAAAATTGTCTACAGGTACTCAGTATATCAAATTATATACCTATCCTATTAAAGTTTCGTGCAGAGGTATAAAAACACCCTGTATCATGCGAATTTATTAGTGTTGCCGCGAGACTCGAGACTAGTCTCGGTCTCGTCTCGTCTCGTCTCGAAAAATCGAGACGAGACCATCAGTTTAGTCTCGATAACAGACCCGAGACCGAGACGAGACCAGTATCGAGTCTCGCCGAGAGTCTCGTCGAGACTCTCGAGTCTCATTTTAAATAATTGATTTGTAATATTAATTTAAAAGTAGACATTTTTAAATAAAGGTTAGATCATTTTTTATTTAATTAAAAAAAAATTATTCTAAATTTATAATTTCATATGAATAATAACTATTCCACACTCCACACACGTAATTTTGACAAAAGTAGACTGCTTCATGCAATGATTTTTTGTTAATAATTTGTTGTCTTTCTACAGCAACTCGTTGCTATTTCAGTTGATGTTTTGTATTGTGAAATTTTTGAATGCTTTGTGTAAATTTTGACCCGAGTTGTCGTTTCTACGCAGGAATTATAATTTTACCTAATTAAATTATGGCTCGAATTATATTTATATATCAACAAAGGGTAACCATGGACATATCTACTGTGGTTTTATCTAATTTCATTGCTTAAAAATGTCTTCTAAGAACAAATAATGCATTCTCATTAGTTAAAAATGACGTGTATGGAATATTCGTTAAAAACTACCTTCTTCGATCAAATAGAGCATTCTAATTGGTCAAAAGTGACGTATGTGGAATATTAATCAAAAATATTTAAATAAACTGAAAAAACATGTTTGTACAAATAGCTGTAGTTAAAATCTTCGTGCCTATCTCCTAGTATAATAAATTTGAATTTTTTGTCTAAAATAAATACACTGTACAATACAGACTTGCGGAATAGTGGATAGTGAGTATGTCGTGTAAAATTGCCAGGTCCATGTATATTTTTTAAATTTTAATATTTTGGTGTTTCATCAAAACTCAAGCTTCCATTTTCCTAATGCTTACTTTACTAGTTTTTTACGGTGGTCTTCTTTAATGCAACGACAGGTAATATATTTTATTAACACATATTTACTTCTAAGAAATATTAAAAAGTCGAGACTCTCGTCGAGACTCGAGACCGAGACGAGACTAGAGCACTCGAGACCATCGCGAGACCGAGACGAGACCAAGGTGTTCGAGACTTTTTCGAGACCGAGACGAGACTGACCTTAAGTCTCGCCAAGTCTCGTCTCGCGGCAACACTAGAATTTATGGAGATATGTTCGTAGAATTTAATGAGATACCGAAAGTCGAAATATTTATTCGTTCAGAAGTTAGAACTCAATACACACAATATATTTGTTCAAAATATCTCTCGGAAATAAATTTGATGTTTTGGCTTAATAAAAATCCTAACAAGTTTTTGAGGTAATGTATCTTATAGAGAAAAAATGTGCGTAGAATTTAATGAAAGAAATCGGAAGTCGATATGTTAATAATTCGTTCAGAAGTTACTGCTCATTAAACACAATAAATACGAAAAATTTCACTATTTAAAAAAAAAATTAAAGGCGTATTAAAAGCCTGAAATCCCAGATTTTTTCATATTACGTTAAAAAAAGATTTGTATCCTGTTGTGCATCAAATAGTGTTAAAATCGTTTAAGTACCGTAATACGAAAAATGTAGTCTTTATTTTTCAAAATTTCAATTGCGCCTTACGTGTAGAAAGTCATCGAAATTTTAGTCTAACGATGTACTTTCATTTTCTGTGCATCAACCTGCATCAGAATATGTCAAGTTTGGGCATGTACCTTATCGCATTAAATTTAGTCCTTTTTTGAAATTCCTAGTGATTCCCACGGCCAAACGCCCCCGGTGCGTCCCGTAAGACTGTGACTTTCATTAACTTTCATTAAATATGGACGTGGTTTCTTTGGATATCTCGTGGCATAAATATCGCAAGCTTGTATGGTATTTTTATTTATTTTTTTTAATTTATCACTTGTTTTTAATCCATAGATTACTGCACATTAATATTAAAAGTTAAAAATTATTTAAATTTCAATTGAATTTTTCTCAATATTTTTATTATGTAAGGATATAAAACGAATACATAGTTGAATTCAGAAAAAAATACTCTACCGAATAGGCCTAAAAAATATGTATATTGCCATTTGAAAAAATATAACTTTGTGTTGTAACTTGAGAACCACTGGTTTAAAAAATTGTTTTATTCTTTAATCAGATGTCCCCCTTAGTCAGTTACAACTTTGCTATTTAACATTTTTTTTTTACTATAATAATAAAGAAAATATAGGCGTTGGTTGGTTTCGCTGTTACACCCTGTATAGCATGGTTAAACCTTTTGTACCTTAATAACTAGAGACCGGATAAAAAAGTATTAAAATACGTAAACAAGCGCTTAAAAAAGTGCGAAAATGCATCCAAAAATCTGACGTGGACACCACATGACTTCCTTGTACGCCTATTAAACTGTTCATACTTTTCTTAATAACTAAAATGTAGAATAATATAAAAAATTCTTTTCACTTATTATACAAATATATTAAGTACTACTACTACTGCTACTATACTCACAAATATATTTTAGTCATTTTATTTAAACTGCAGAAGAAGATATAAAGCATATTTTACTATTGTCACTGTCATGTCATAATCATTTAAATTTTACGTAGTAACAAATGTTAATCGATCATGGACTACAAGATACCGAAATACTGAATTATAAATATATATACTTTAATTATTCTTAAATGGTACCAAATACAAAAATATTTATAAAATACCGATTGTAGGTAATAATCGGATCTAGGAAGATTCTTCGAATGCAAATTCTTCGAAGGAAAGTTCTTCGAAAAGCAATTCTTCGAAAGGAAAATTCTTCGAAAGGAAAATTCTTCGAATAGCAATTCTTCGAAAATAAAAGATATTATATTTTTTGTTAACTACTTAACATCGCCTAAGGATAAACTGATTTTCTAAAAATAAAAGATATTATACGAAACAACACTAAGTATAGTTCATCGCGAGGATACTTAATCGCCAAAAAATTAATTTCAGTCATACTTACCTAATTCACGAAATATAAATTCTTCGTTGCGGACCAATAAATCACAATTTCACAATATTCACTCTAATTGAACTGTACTAAATAAAGAACCTAATACCCTTCTTGAGTCCCACATACTCGGTTTTGGTAGAAACTCTGATTGAACTGAACTAAATAAAGAACCTCTTACCCTTCTTGAGTCCCACATACTCGGTTTTGGTACAAACTCTGATTGAACTGAACTAAATAAAGAACCTCTTACCCTTCTTGAGTCCCACATACTCGGTTTTAGTACCTACAAACTCTGATTGAACTGAACTAAATAAAGAACCTCTTACCCTTCTTGAGTCCCACGTACTCGGTTTTGGTAGAAACTCTGATTGAACTGAACTAAATAAAGAACCTCTTACCCTTCTTGAGTTCCACATACTCTGTTTTGGTACAAACTCTGATTGAACTGAACTAAATAAAGAACCTCTTACCCTTCTTGAGTCCCACATACTCGGTTTTAGTACAAACTCTGATTGAACTGAACTAAATATAGAACCTCTTACCCTTCTTGAGTCCCACATACTTGGTTTTGGTACAAACTGTGATTGAACAGAACTAAATAAAGAACCTCTTACCCTTCTTGAGTCCCACATACAACAGAGAGATTCTAACATTAATATGGAAATTAACAATAATTTAATCAAAATAATTACATTTTTTATTTAGAAAATCAGTTTATCCTTAGGCGATGTTTCGTAGTTAACAAAAAATATAATATCTTTTATTTTCGAAGAATTATCCTTTCGAAGAATTGCTATTCGAAGAATTTTCCTTTCGAAGAATTGCTTTTCGAAGAACTTTCTTTCGAAGAATTTTCCTTCGAAGAATTTGCTTTCGAAGAATCTTCCGGATACCGTAATAATCACATAATCTTTCATTTAAAATAAAAAAATTTGTCTTAAATTAAATATTTATCGAAATATTTTAAAAAAGTACTACTTCCGGTTTGTATATTGAAACCAAAAATAGGAGGTGCACAACTAGATGCTATAACAGTCCTAAATACAAAATTTCAACTTTCTACGTCTAACCGTATTTGAGTTATGCGACACACATACGTCTGTACGTCCGTCCGTACGTACAGACGTCACCACGAAACTAGTCATAATGGATTCAGAAAAGGTCAAAACGGATATTTCCATCAAAATCTGAAAACCGAAATTTTTCGCGATTACAATACTTCCTTATTACTCCGTACAAGGAAGTAAAAAGCATTATAAATAAAAAATACGAAAAAAGTGCTTAAAAAGCACGAAAATGTATTCAAAAAGAAAAGACAAAAAAAGTTAAAAAATTCTAAAAAAGCATGAAAGTTTCTGCGAAAACTAAAAAACTAATCGCTAACAATAGCTCAAAATAAACACAAAACCTAAAAATAAGCTTAAAATAAGTACAATAGCTGAAAATAAGCTTGAAATTTTACAATAAGCACAAAAATCGGAAAAAGCTAAATAAGCATAAAAAACTTTGTGCCAAATTTTCACATTTTACACAATTCGTGGACATTTCACAATACTCTTGATGCTTTTAATATTAATCGTAAGCAAAATACTTACGAATCCGGTCTCTCTTAATAACGTACGCAAAGGTTTGCTGGCTCCATACGCTGCGTGGAAATCAACCCGTAGCATAGAACGAAAATGAGTGTTGCGTTGACTAACGTCGCGTCAATAGTAAGCCTACAGACGCAAATTTTTAAATAACATGATGTATTTGATAGATAGATAAGGTAGATACTGTTGCTTATTGATATTATGTAAATAATGTATATAAGTACAGTTTCATTTCCTACTAAGGGCTGCCCCGCAATCCTTACCCAGGAGCCGACACTGCCCTGGCGTAAAGGGTTGAGACTACTACTTATATAAAATGCTTAATTTAATTTACAATTTTAATATATGAATTTGTTTTCAGACACGTTATACATTAGATTTGATAGTTGAATGGAATGCCTGTTATTTTGATCCTGAATCAATGCATGTAGTAAGACTTAACCAGTTTGTTACAATGTATACAAAATTCTAAAAATTGCCATTTACAGCGAAATTCAATATTACTTCAAGCCACGCAGGAAGTTTATCCCCCAGTCCTCGTGGATCAGTTTCCTTTAAACACTAACCTTATTATAGTGGTAAATATTTAAGCCACATAAAAGGGAAAATTGCGAACTTTTAATACCATTAATTCTTCAATTTTCAGATGACTGAGATGATAATCTCCATTGTTGTTTTTCTGATACAAAATTCCACTAAACAAAACGAATAACATTCGTGTGTATAATCACAGGAGAATAATATTATTCCCAAAAATAATTATTTACCTAACATTTTCGTGTGTAGCAACTTATTGATTTAGTCACTTGAGTTCGAGGGATTTAATTTGAACAGCTTAAATCGAAGGATTTTGTCTGCACGGAGAGAAATGAATTGTTAGAATAGCATTTCTAATTATTTTATACTTATGGTAGCAATATTTTAATTACTCTTAATACACATATTGTTGTGTAGTACAAACTTGAATTTTAACTGTTATTACACATAGATTGCTAAATTTATATATTAGACACAGCATTTCAGAAACTTAAGAGCGCACTTCTGTATATTAAAATACAATTGCGTAACATTAAGCAGCACTGCGTTTTGTTCTTGTTATTATAAAAATATATCCAATATATTTATATTGTAACCTCAACTCAAATATACGTATAATACTGATGAATATTGTATTGCTATGTTTATTATTCGTTTATTGAGATATTTAGGCCATGTCAGACTCGTTTTTTGTGTTGTTTAGTTATTTAGTCGCGCTTTGGCGGTTAGCAGAGTAATGTACTTCTGCCTTGTAATTTGTTGAATATCTAATAGTGTATTTTCTTCTATTTGAACACCAAAAATCAAAAACATGTGTGACAAACAAGTAAAATCAATTTTATATGATGAAACTAAGAAAATTATCAACAGATATCAAGCCAACGAAACATAACCATAAATCAGTCAAATGGATTTATCTTGGTAAGTATATTCTATTAGTTATAATTCATTAAAAATTTAATATTTTTCGTGAAGTACTCTATATTTTATTTTATAGCTTCGAAACGATTTGGATTGTGTATTTCCCGGACATCAAGCATTATTTTATGTAAACTGGCTCAAATCAAATTGGCACCAGAAATTGAGCAACTTGTGAATGAAAGAAACATAAAATTATACCTATTTGAAATAGAAAAAAAAGTACGTTACATAAATATGAGAAAGAAGCCCTCATTGGTAAATTATATTTGCTTTGTGTTTTATTAACGTTAGATTATTTTCAGGCTTATTCCGATGTAGAAAAAATAATTTAAGAAGAACATAGACGCAAATTAACAAACTAGTAACTAAAGCTTCTACATCATTGCAACCATTTTAGACAATTATTGTTGGAGATCTAAAAGAGAGAAAATTATAATAATGTGAAGTAACCTTGAGAGTGTCACTGTCACATACCTATGTATTTTCATTCAAATGCAATTATATACAATCAACAATTATTTATAGTATAGAATGAAACACTTCTTGCCGAGCTGAATATTTAGATAATAAATAAAAATGTGAAAAGGAAAGTTACTGGAAATCAGTCAGTTTTTGAATTATTAATTTTATCTTCAACTGGAAGAAGACTCATGTGGAGTAGAAACCAGTTGAAGATGAAATAATTTCAAAACTGATTGATTTCCAATAATTTATATTTTCTCAATATTATTTATTATCTTAATATTCATCATTAGTGTGTCATTTATTAAACCAGTGCAAATAAATCAGATATACCTATAAATATAATTTTATTATCCATTGCAATATTTAAATATTATTCAGTATTAAACATATATTACACTTCACAATACGATTTGGTTGTTATTATTATAAAATATATTTGTATCTAATAATACACTTTTTGTTAAGATTACTATTTCCAAGCCAGTATATTAACCACTGCTATACTTTTTATAAACAACAAATTTATTTTCTATAGCAGTCTGCAGTTGTCACAAATCGTAATATAAATATAATAATAGTTAATATAAATTTAATACTGATTATTATATAGTTCTCTCCGTGTAGCAAATTCTATCAGTAAAAGATAAGAACTCAAAAGTTTTAATAATCCAGGCGCTGCCCCAAAAGCACTTATTTTCTTCAGCAAGATTCCATGGTCAATGGATTCAAATGCAGGAGAGAAATCTGTGTAGATTGTATCAACTTGACCACGAATGTGAAGGGATTCGGAAACATACTGTGTGAAGCAAGCAAGATTAGTGACTGTTGAATGATTTTTAATAAAACCATGTTGATCAGAAGATATGTGAGAACGAATATTTTTATAAATTGAGTTGTAAATGATCATTTCCATAACCTTGCTGAATTTATTTAATATTGATATGGGTCGATAATTTGTAATGCAGGTTTTATAATTTTTCTTAAATACCGGTGTTATGCGAGTCCTTTTCCATCGATCCGGGAAGGTAGAATTTTTTATGGCTAAATTTATAATTATCTACAAAGGAGTAGCAAAGATAAACTTACAGTCTTTTAAAAGAAAACTTGGTAACTGATCATCACCGGATGTCATTTTGTTTTTAAATGATGCCAACAAAGGGACTATAATCTTCTTCAACTATACAGGACTTAGCATAAAAGACATCAGAAAAGTCAAAATTAGAACCTTCTGAGAAAATATAAGAAAAGTGCCTTGTAAGAGCATCAACTATTTCGCTGGGTGTAATATATTCTGAGTTTTCATCATGTAGTTTACCAGAAATAGGTGTAGCACTATTTTTCATACTTTCACAATTCAGCCGGGTAATTTTTAATGTTTTATTCAACCACGGTGAGATATGAACTGTAAGCTTTCTTAATTTATAGTTTAACCAACGCACGCAATCTTTTAAACTCAATGAGGTACTTTATATTATTGCTTGATTTCCATTTTTTCCTGTATTAATTTTTCGTCTTTATATTATATTTTATGTTAGCAGTGAACCAAATAGGAAAATCAGATTTCAAACCAGAAGATTTCGGAACAGATTTGTGATTTCTCAAATATACAACATTTCATAAAACATTATTTACTGCATCATCCACATTATCAAAAAGATTTAAACTAGATCAATCTATGTTACTAAAATCGGAATATAGTTATACAAAATTAGCTCTGCGCAAATTATATCGTAAGCTATTGGAAAGTGGGAAATTTGATAATTTAGGAGAGGATTTAAATTCAAAATCAATTTCTATTGCTGGATGATAACGATCTTCTGGTACAAATGGTAGGTTCATTCGTTCAACTAGAACAGATTCAGACATATTCGACAAAATCAGATTCTGTATATTTTGATCTACATTACACACTTTATTATACTGAGATTTGGTACAGTTCACTGAATTATTATTAAGCTAAGGTACATTAAAGTCACCTAAAAATATTACATAATATTCATTAATCGAGAACAACTGAATAGCATAAAAAAATCTAAATCATTTACAGAAATATCAGGCGGAATGTATACTGCACAAATAATAACTTTTAAATTACTAATATAACATTTACAAACAATGAGATCAATAAGCGGACTGAATATGAGATGTGTTCAACATGGAAATAATTCTGCTTTATTAAATGTATCAGATAACCAGGTTTCTGATAAAACAATAACAACAAAAGAAAAACTACAACAATTAATGAAAAACATATGCCCCTTACTAAATTTAAACCCCTAGTATTTTAATATAAAACAAAATCGTTTCGTTTATGAACTCGTCAATGAGTAATGTATCCAGATTAGTGTATGGTGTAAGGTTTGATAGAAAGATCGATAAAATGTATGATTCAATGCAAAAAACCAAACTTAACACTAACTGGAATACAAGACTCGACACCAGTGGCGGACTGGGATATTTAACCAGCCCGGGAAATTTAAAAGTTCGAATCTCACTTTTAATTAGACTGTTAAAATAATTCAAAAAAATCTGCTGTGGCCACCACACGACCTCTCGCCTAATTCTGCTTATTCTACTAATCTAATAAATAGTTTTACTTACATTTTAATAGTTTCATGTTCATGTAATATGTAAACGATAATGTAAACCAATATGCAAGCAAAAGATGTCAACTGTACTGTCACTGTCATAATAATTCAAATTTTATGTAGAAACAAATTTCATATCATGGACAACAAGATACTGAAATTTCAAAAAAATGGAATATTAATTGTACTTTATTTTATTGTTAAATACTTCCAGATTCAGCAATTTGTATTTATAATTAACTGTACACATAGATAATCACAATTTCTTTTATTTTTAATTGCAAAAATTGTTATAAATAAATAATGTACCAATATATTTAAGGAAAACTTTTCTAAACTTCTAAAAGTACTACTTCCGGTTTGCGGATTTCTACCAAAATCTTATCCGGTGTTAAGATACTTATTAAAACCTTAAATATGAAATTTGGTTATAAACGGTTTGATACTTTTTCAGTTATCGTGGACGAAAAATCGTCAGTCCATACATACATACAAACACACATACACACACACAGACATCATCGTGAAAATAGTAAATTCGTATTGTAGAGACCCTGAAACGTGCTTATCCACCAAAAACTCATACTCGAAAATTTTGACCCATTACAATACCTCTCTTATAGAATATGAGGCGAGAGGTAAAAATTGGAAATTTTAAATATACTGGTGGGGAAAAAATTAAACACTTGAAATTCGTAAATATTTCGACCATATTCAAACCGCCGTAACTCGGCCACTCGGCGTATTTTCAATCGATTTCGATGAATCTTTGCGAGCGAGAAACTTTGAAGAGTCTACTTTAAAGTCATGCATGCGAACTTAAGCGCAACCTATTCCGCCCTCCTCGAGCACCCCTGTGAAAAAAAATTGTTTTTAATTTTAAAAATGTCCAACTTTGACGATGTGTACGGAGTTAAATTTTTTTTGACTTGATCCACCAAAAGGGCACTAAAATTTGTTCAATTCCTTGTGCAGGACTCAAAGAACGAAGTTCCGACGATGATTTGGCACAAAGTTATGGGTATTTAAAAAAGTGCATTATTAGGTTTTTCGCACATAACTCAGCGACATTTCAACCAAATTAGACGATTCTTTCGGGAAAAAATCCATTGTGGCTGTACTTTAAGGGGGGGAAACTCAGATTAGGATGATCTTTTCGCACTCTTCAAAACTCGAACAAAAAAAAATCACGTTTTAGGGCCAAAAAACGTTCAACTTTGGCGATGTGTACCGTGTTGGAAAAAATTTGTCGACTCGATCCACCAAAAGGGCATTGAAATTTGTTCAATTACCAGTGCAGGACTCAAAAAACGAAGTTCCTACGACGATTTGGCACAAAGTTATGGGCGTTTGAAATAAAGTGCATTTTGTGGTTTTTTTCGACGAAATTGTTTTATTTTTCACGAATGAAATTTTCTTTCGTCTTTCTATTCACATATATATTTATTAAAATTTGACCGGCCACCGGCCTCAGTACCTCCGGCCTACCGGGATAGCTCCCGTACTCCCGCCGGAGCCAGTCCGCCACTGCTCGACACTAGGTTGATCACGACGCGTTTCGATCTTTCGATCATCTCCAGGTGACTGCAGTTGGAGGATAGGAGGTAGGGTTTTATAAAAAATATAAAATCATTAAATGGATTCGGTACGTTGACGACATATTGTGTATAACTAACTATGAAAATGCTAATTAAATCTTAAACGAAATAAACAACTACAATAACAATATTAAATTCACTTTAGAAGAAGAAGTTAATAACAAAATTAATTATCTTGACCTAACCATTTCTAAATCATCAAATAAAATCAATTATAATATATCGTAAACCAACCCAAACTGATAATATAATACACGTAACATCAGAACACCCTAAACAACAGAAATTCGCAGCATTTCGTAGCTTACTTTATCGTCTTGAAACTATTAGTCTAGTCAAAGAATGGTTTGTAGGCGGACTTTTTGATCCTAAAGATTTTATTTATGGGATGTATTTGGAGGTCTTTGGTGATGATTATACCAAAAGTCCCCGGCCCTACGGTGTGTGCTAAGTCCGTAGCGTAGCAAAATGTGTTACTGTTTTTGGTTTTTTACATTTATCGTGTAATTGGTTAATGATACGCAAAAAACTATTACATATAATTATAGAGCACTAAATTCTCTACAGAAAAGGTCATTAGCAATTTTCTTGTAAGTGGCACAGTTTTCGAGAAAATCGCTAAAATGTATTTCGAATATTTAAATCATTTTTAAAAAGTCGAAATTTCGTCTCCTCACACAAAAATTAATGTTATTTATAAACTGATAAAAATAACGACCCCTGCTTTTTGCACTGAATTCTCCGAACATTTTTTTATGAAGTACATTATTTTAAAAACTTATGAGGGCATTACTTAAGCCAAAATTTGAAGATTTTCTCCAAGAGAAAGTTGAGAAATTCTAGCATTTTTTTGTATTTCTTGTGTTTCATGAACTGTAACTTCTGAACGAATAAAAATAACGACTTCCGGTTTTTTGCATTAAATTCTACGTACAATTCTCTACAATATGCATTATATTAAAACTTTACGAGGGCCTTAGTTAAGCAAAAATATTAAGATTTTCTCCGAGGGAAAATTTGGAAATTTTAAAATTTTTCATATACATTGTTTTTAATGAATTGTAACTTCTAAACCGATACAGATAACGACTTCCGGTTTCTTCCATTAAATTCTAAGTACAATTCTCTATAAGATACATTATATTTAAACTTTACGAGGGCCTTAGTTAATCAAAAATATTAAGATTTTCTCCGAGGGAAAATTTAGAAATTTTAAAATTTTCCATATACATTGTTTTTAATGAATTGTAACTTCTACACGGATACAGATAATGACTTCCGGTTTCTTGCATTAAATTCTACGTACAATTCTCTACAAGATACATTATATTGAAACTTTACGAGGGCCTTAGTTCAGAAGTTACAGTTCATGAAACACAAGAAATACGAAAAAACGCTAAAATTTTTCAACTTTCTCTTGGAGAAAATCTTCAAATTTTAGCTTAAGTAATGCCCTCATAAGTTTTTAAAATAATGTATTTCATAGAAATATGTTCGGAGAATTCAGTGCAAAAATGCAGGGGTCGTTATTTTTATCAGTTTATAAATAACATTAATTTTTGTGTGAGGAGACGAAATTTCGACTTTTTAAAAAATGATTAAATATTCGAAATACATTTTAGCGATTTTCTCGAAAACTGTGCCACTTACAAGAAAATTGCTAAATGACTTTTTCTGTAGAGAATTTAGTGCTCTATAATTATATGTAATAGTTTTTTGCGTATCATTAACCAATTACACGATAAATGTAAAAAACCAAAAACAGTAACACATTTTACTTCGCTACGGACTTAGCACACACCGTAGGGCCGGGGACTTTTGGTATAATCATCACCAAAGACCTCCGAACACATCCCATAAATAAAATCTTTTGGATCACAAAGTCCGTCCACAAACCCTTTTTTAGCGTTCGTTGACTAGACTATATACCGCTAAATAAAGAAAATTATAAACAAGAACTAAAAACTATTCATCAAATCGCAACTAACAACTGTTACACTAAAAACACGGTAAACAAAATTCATAAAGACCTAAAATATAAAATTAAATATAAAAATAACACACCTAAACCTGATACTGAAATTAAACAATGTAATAAATTCACATACATCGGTAAATCAACCCATATGATAACCAAACTATTTAAAAATCATACCATTAAAATCGTCTTAAAAACTGAAGATAACCTTAAAAATCAAATAAATAATAATATTGAAATTAACAATAAATATAATAAAAGCGGTATATACAAACTAAAATGTTTAACTTGCAACCTAAATTACATCGGCCAAACGGGACGTAAATTTAAAGATCGTTATAAAGAACACATTAATTCCTTTAAAAATCTTAAACGTGACTTAAATTACGCGACACATTTACTAAATCATAAACATACAGTAGGTAAAATTGAACACATCATGTCAATTTGTAAACAATAAAGTAAAAGTAATAGATTAAATCAGTCAACCGGTAATAAACATTCAAATTAATAGCCAATCGGACGTAATCTTTGAGCCGTTAAAATGACTAATATAAAACCCTACCTCCCATCCTCCAAATCCAGTCACCTGAAGATGATCGAAAGATCGAAACGCGTCGTGATCAACCTACTATCGGAGTAATAAGTATAGTCACTCGGATGTAAACTTGAATAACTTGTTTAAAAATAATCCAAAAAATTTAAATAAAACTTTATACTAAAGTATGCACATTTCTACGTTATTGTATAGAATTTCAAATTTTTAAATGTATATATATATATATATATATATATGTGTGTGTGTGTGTGTGTGTGTGTGTGTGTGTGTGTGTGTGTGTGTGTGTAGAAATACCAAAAATTTATAGCAAAAATCCGATGTGGCCAACACATAACCTCTCGCCATACTCTACTATTTTTATTTTTCTAATATAAGTATATATTATGTAGTACTTACTCACAAATATACCATTGTACTAGAAGGGAATTCGGGAATTGTAGTTTTTATAATATTATGAAAGTTTATTATGACCTTATAAATACTAAATGACATTTCATATTTTCCATTTCAATTTGCCAAAAAGTCAAAAATTCATGTGACATTAACACTCAAATATTTTATTTTTTGTTTCCATAGGTAGGCAGATAAATCAAAATTGTAACAAATTTGTAGAATTTTTAACTTCTTGTAATTGGAAAATGGTGCTAGATAGAAACAACGTTTTGAATATATATTGTAGAAGTAACATTTAGTATACAATTTTATTTAAAAAATTCCTATTAATTCATAAATTTTGAGAATATTCCAGAAAAACTCTTCAGATCTTCAAGAAACTACCACTTCCGGTTGCACGATCAACACCAAAATCTAATCAGATCTAATCTAGGGTGTCAGAACACACACACACACACACACACACACACACACACACACACACACACACACACACACACACACACACACACACACACACACACACACACACACACACACACACACACACACACACACACACACACACACACACACACACACACACACACACACACACACGCGCACGCACACACACATCATCATCATCATCATCATCGCGAAATTATCAAAATCGTGTTCTAGAGACCTCAAAACGTGCTTATCCATTGAAAACTCACTATCGAAATTTTAGCATGATTACAATACCTCTCTTACAGATATGAGTGGCGAGATTTTTAGAAACTGTAACTTTAATGACGTCTACTGTCAATATACATCATGCAAAAAAATTCAAATTTTGGTATAGTGTAGTTATAAGCTTAGTTAAGTTATTTGCTACTGTAAATTTTTTTAAATATTTATATTTTGTTTATAATAATAAAATAAGTTATAATATCTTTGTTACTGGTAATCTTATAAGATTCAAATTCAGGTATTTATATTTTGTTTATAATAATAAAATAAGTTATAATATCTTTGTTACTGGTAATCTTATAAGATTCAAATTCAGGTATTTATATTTTGTTTATAATAATAAAATAAGTTATAATATCTTTGTTACTGGTAATCTTATAAGATTCAAATTCAGGTATTTATATTTTGTTTATAATAATAAAATAAGTTATAATATCTTTGTTACTGGTAATCTTATAAGATTCAAATTCAGGTTAGCGCTGCCTTATATAATACACACACACCGAAATAATATTATAAAATTAACAAATTGAAGACTATTTAAAAATATATCGTTAGTGATAAAATCAGTTAAATTAAATACGAAGAAATAAAATAAGCAGAATATAGTTCAAATAATATAGTTTATTTTTTAATACTGTCAAAATTTAAAATATCAAATGTATATATTCTTGTTTTGGCCAACTTTTAGAATATTGTGTAAACGAATAGAACATAACTTTATTTGTTACAACATAATTATTATACATAAATTATCACTCAGAGTAGGTACCTACTTATAAAAAATCTTTATAATGTGGTTACAGTTTTTTTTTTACAGAGGTGTTAAATCGACGTCAGATACACTGTGCATAGTTAAATTAAATTAACCACAACAATGTCAACCAAACGGTGTAGGACCCGAGCCGAACGCGTAATGGCTCGCCGGTGTAGTGCAGAGCGGGTAATGTAACTTTGACGGAGACGATTGCTTACTACGACTAGACAAACCACAGCGTAGTAGCACACTGCTACAATGGTATGCTCTTGCTTCTTATATTTATGTTTCTTCACTTCTTTACAGTTTTTTGCAAATTACGTATACCTACTTATATTTTTTATATGAATTACAATGTAGGTTTTAATGAAATTTGAACGTGACGGGTCGCCAAGTATTAAAAAACACATAAGCAAGATCATATACTTGGTGCATAGTGCATAACTACTGTGATATCACTTCTTTCGTATCTGTAAAGTTATAAGGTTTAAAGGTTTTGAAATCACTAAATATCAGTGATATTTTAATTTTAGTTTGTTGTTTAATTTACGATTACGATTCCACTTGGCGTATGCTTTACATTTGTGATGTTTTTGAGGGGATATCATTATTATTGTATTTAAATGTACTTTTAGCACCATCACTCTGACAAGTAGGTCCTTTCATAAGAATTCCGATTATAATTTAAAGAAATTATATGTATTAACGTTCTTCTAATTCAAACATTGGTTATTATTACGTCTTACGTTCATATTATATTCAATACTCAATTTATCTTCATAAATTAGAATAAATCTAAAACTGAAATGATATGTGTAGGCGGTGGCGGTAACTACTTATAACTTCAGCTAATTTGCATTTGCTACTCATAAACCAAACAGTAGGTATGAAAAGTGAAATAAAATTATTTCTATTTGTTCTAGTCATTAACTCCTTATTTAACGCATAATTAATTGTGTAATTATGTCACAAACGTGAATGTTTAGCAAAAATTATATTTAATCCCTTTGACATTTATAGATCAAAAAGTGTAAGTATTCAATTTTATGGAGATCAAAAAATTTAAGATGAAAATGATCATTTTGTACTTTAAACGAGGCATGTCTCTTTAGAATGATTTTATATAGTCTCATACTGTATCTGTTGGCGCTTATCTTAAAAAACAAAGTAAAAATGTTTTTGGAATTAATTGAGCCCATTTAAGGAGAGAACTGGCAAACTCGAGACTAGTTTTGTTTGAGTTGGTTTTTCTTGGCGTGACGAAACAACCGTTTTGTCTGATAATAAGCAATCGTCTTCGCAGAAGTCCAGAGCGCTGTAGAACATTGCCCGCTCCTGTACAGTACCTGTACACCGGAATGGCTTTACGCGACCCGGACGGTATTAATTTTGTTGTATTTATAAATAAATGATTATTTAGATTATTATAGTTTTATTAAACACAGTGGCATTTCAAATTCACAAACATGTTACAAGCATGACAAGAATGTGTAGTGACGCGGATATCACATGATAGCCAGTGGCGGCCCAAACACATGTTGGTGTTGCCATCTATATACAGCATCTCCCTTTTTACTTCCTTGTACGAAGTAAGGAAGTATTGTAATCGCGAAAAATTTCGGTTCTCAGATTTTGACGGAAATATCCGTTTTGACCTTTTCTGAATCCATTATGACTAGTTTCGACGTGACGTCTGTACGTACGTACGTACGTACGTACGTACGTACGTACGTACGTACGGACGGACGGACGGACGTATGTGTGTCGCATAACTCAAATACGGTTAGACGTAGAAAGTTGAAATTTTGTATTTAGGACTGTTATAGCATCTAGTTGTGCACCTCCTATTTTTGGTTTCAATCTATAAACCGGAAGTAGTACTTTTTAAAAATATTTCGATAAATATTTAATTTAACACAAATTTTTTTATTTTAAATGAAAGATTATGTGATTATTACCCAAAATCGGTATTTTATAAATATTTTTGTATCTGGTATCATTTAGGAATAATTAAAGTATATATTTTTTATTTAGTATTTCTTTATCTTGTAGTCCATGATCGATTAACATTTGTTACTACGTAAAATTTAAATGATTATGACATGACAGTGACAATAGTAAAATATGCTTTATATCTTCTTCTGCAGTTTAAATAAAATGACTAAAATATATTTGTGAGTATACTAGTATAATATGTTAAAAGAATTTTTTATATTATTCTACATTTTAGTTATTAAGAAAAGTATGAACACACACCCTAAAAAACCGGATTTAGAGAGCTCTACGAGCGGCGATACTCCACTGGAGTGTAAAGCCACTATATATATATGAACACACAAGGCGTACAAGGAAGTCATGTGGTGTCCACGTCAGATTTTTTATTTAAAGTACAAAATTAAATATTATTTATAATACATAAACTTACAGCTAGATAGTTGTTCATATTCACAACTTATTTCATACAATAATCATTAAATCTTGAAGGCTGTTTAATAATGCGACCAGATCTAGTTTGTATAATATTATCACTGATCCTATTATCAAGATTAGCACTACTAGTTGATTGAATTAAATTAACAGTCTTTGTATCATCATTATAACTAGTATCATCAGTTTGTTCAGTCTTAATAATAGGATCATTTAAAGACGTACGTAAATGATTAGTATTTCTGCGAAGTATATTGCCTCTATCATTAGTAACAAGATATGATCTAGGTGTACTATATTGAGCTAGAACTTTACCAGGTACCCATTGTTTTTCATTTCTTATAACTACATTTTGATTTGGTACAAATGATTCTGTTCTCTTCTTCGCCCTTTTGTCAAAATACGCTTTATATTTATTTTGAGTGTTAATTAACTTATTTTTAATATTATTCTGTAACTTTGATGTAGTTCAGAATTAGCTGTAGGTAATTTGGTTCTTAATAATCTGTTCATGAGAATCTCTGAGGGAGAAGCACCTAATGCTGGTATTGCAGTACATCTATATTCTAGTAAAGCTATTTCTATATCTATATTACTAACTAATGATTTCTTAACAATTTGTTTAGCTATGTGAACAGCTTTTTCGGCAAGCCCATTTGATCTTGGATATCGGGGACTACTTGTGATAATTTTAAAGTTCCATTCATTTGCAAAGTTATGAAATTGAATGGAATTGAACGACATATTGTCTGCAATTACAATTTTTGGTATTCCATGTGTCATGAAAATGTTTTTAAATTTTTGTATTAGTTCCTGAGAGTGTTTATATTTTAGTTTTACAATATCAATCCACTTAGAATAATAGTCTATTGTAACTAAATAATCAGTCTTATCGTATGTCATGATATCTGCAGCTATTTTTTCAAAGGGAAGATCTGGTACTTCATGCGGTATTAATTTATCTTTAATATTTTGTGAACGGTATCTTTCACATACTTTACACTTTGCTATATATTGCTCTATTTCATTCATCATACTAGGCCAGTAAATTATATTTTTTGCTCTCAGCTTAGTTTTGGTGATGCCTAAGTGTGATTCATGCAATAGTTTCAATATTTGCAATCTTAATTTATAAGGAATAACGATTCGACTATCATAATAGATAATACCCTCATCTACTACCAGATCATTCCTTATATTATAATAATATCTTACAGTATCCGGTATTGCTTTTCTGTTTGTAGGCCACCCAGTTAAACAAAATTGTGCTACTTGACTTAGTACAGAATCTAATTCTGTTTCTTTCTGTGTTATACAATTTATTTAAACTATTATCATACCTACTAACAGAATGCACATTACCTTCAATATTAATTTCCTTATCATATGTTTCACTTAAATAATTTCTGGACAATAAATCAGCTACAAACATTTCTTTACCGGGTAAGTATACTAAATTAATGTCATAATCTAACAATTTTATTCTCATTTTTTGTAATCTATTGGATGGTATTTTAATAATTTCTTTTTGCATAAGATTTATTAACGGTTTCTGATCGGTAAATGCTTTAAATTTTCTACCCCAAATAAAAATTTTAAACTTTCTACATGCAAATAATTAGCTTAGCAACTCCTTTTCAATCTGTGAATATGATTGTTCAGTAGCTGTCATGCTTCTTGAAGCAAATGCTATGGGGTTTTTATTTTGAACCAGGCAACAACCTAATCCGTCTTTTGATGCATCACATTGTATGACAATATCTAATTTTGGATCAAATTGTTTCAAAACAGGAGGTTTTGCTATTAATTCTTTTAATTTATTTAATGCAATTTTGTGTCTTGTTTCCCAAGTAAACAAAACATCTTTTTTGAGTAATTCTCTTAAAGGTGCACTAATTTGGGACATATTAGGTATATAGTCTCTTAAATTAATCTTTGCAGTTCTACTTTATTTTTAGGATCTTTTAAATTTAATATAGATTCAACTTGTTCATGATCAGGTTTAACACCACTTTCATCAAAAATGTGTCCTAGGAATTTAACCTGTTTTTGTTTATATTGTACTTTTCTTTTGTTAAATTTAATATTTAATTTCTTTCCTTGTTCAGTAACAATTTGTAATAATCTATCATGCTTCAGTATCAGTAGCTATCAAGATGTCATCAAAATATATTACTATATTATCATTGTCTAAATTTCCAAAATATTTATTATTTAATTTTACAAATGCCTCGGGGGCACAAGAAAACCCAAAAGGTAACCGATTAAATTTAAAATATCCAAACGGTGTACTGAAGGTACATAGATCAGTTGACTCAGCATCTAGTTCTATGTGCCAAAAGCCCTGTTTAATATCTAACACTGTATAGAAACGTTTATTCAAAAGTTTAGTTCTAATATCTTCAAAAGTGGGGATTAAATAATAATCTCGTTTTATGGCTTCATTAAGATCAGTCGGATCCAAACACAACCTTATATTTTTATCAGGTTTTTCTATTAGAATTATATTGCTAGCCCACTTTTTTGGCTCATTTACTTTAGAAATTATATTATTTTTTAATAATTTGTCTAACTCTGCTTTTAATTTTGACATTAGGGTTTGTGGCAAACGTCTAGGTGGTCTAATTACACCATCTATGTTTTCATCTACTTTTATTGTGTATGTATCTGGAAATGTACCCATTCCCTCAAATAATACTTTATTATTTTGAATAAATGCTTCTTTACTCTTATAACTATTATTTATACTATTAACATTATTATTCTTGACTTCAAGTTTTTAAATTAGTTTTAACTCAAGGCAGCCTTGTAATCCCAAAATTGGTTGAGCATTTTCTTTGACTATTATAAATTCAAGAATTGCTTTTTTACTATCAATTTCAGCTGTAACTTTAATTTTAAAAAGAGGACATATTGGTGTACCACCATACGCTTTTAGTATTATGTTAGTCTTACAAGTTTCTATATTATGAGAAAATTTGTTATACATATTAAGAGGTATTAAATTGACTTGCGAGCCTGTGTCTAATTTAAATTCTAAATTAAACTTATTATCTAGTTTGATGTTTTCATACCAACAACTTTTAATATCTTCTTGAATTGTATTTATGGTCAATGGTTTGGCTTCTTCTTCAACTATGTCAATGGCACCATGGGGAACGAAAAGATCATCTGGGATGTATTCCTCGTCCTGGACCTCTTGTACTCGACGTTGGTTCTTTCTTATTGGCATTTTGCACCCTACAATGTAATGGTTTGGCTTATTACAGTTGTGACAGGTCTTACCGAACGCTGGACAACTTCTGGGACCATGTTTGGTGTTGCACTTTTTGCAATGATATGTGTTATTTTCATTATTGTTTTGTCCATTGTTGTATTTATAAGGTCCTTTGTTATAGTTAGGATTATTTCTTCGATTGGCGTTGTTACTTTGTCTTGATCCTTTTGTTATGCTGTCCGTTTTTAATTAGAATTGTTGTGTAGACCTCTAGCTTGATTTTTGCTTATTTCTGTTGATCGACAAATATCAACAGCTTTTGTTAGTGTTAAGTTTGATACCCTTAGCAGTCTTTCCTGTACTTCTCTATTGGATATTCCCAAAACTATCATGTCTTTTAGCATATCGTCTTGTTGAGCAAATTCACAAGGCTTCACTAAATTTTTAATTTCCTTTAAGAATATATCAAATGACTCATTTTCACCTTGTTGTCGACTGTAGAACAAGTAACGATCATAGATAACATTCTTTTGGGGTTTGCAATACTCTTCGAATGCTTTTATTATTTCTTCATGATTTTTTTGTTTGGCATCTGACAGGTTAAAAGTATTGAAGAGTTCTAGTCCCTCTTCACCAATCAAATTTAGTAACATTGCAGCTTTGACGTCAGTTGCGGTTGTACTTTTACCACTTGCTGTTAAATATATTATATTAAATGCTTGTAGGAATTTCTTCCAATTGCCATATACATCGCCCTCCAATGTTAAATTTCTAGGTGGCTTGAATACGTCCATTTTAACTTTTTTTTAACTTTGATTTTTAACTTTTAATTATAACACTTTTATATCTTGTTTTAATATTAATATTACTTTTTTATAAATGTTTATAACTTATTCGACTGTCTGCAGCGCCATGTTGTATTTATAAATAAATGATGATTTAGATTATTATAGTTTTATTAAACACAGTGGCATTTCATATTCACAAACATGTTACAAGCATGACAAGAATGTGTAGTGACGCGGATGTCACGTGATAGCCACTAGCCACAGCCAGTTTCGGCCCAAACACATGTTGATGTTGCCATCTACATACAACAAATTTGGTGTTAAAATATCCACATGCTGTGCAACTTGTGAATCATCAGAGCCGTGTACCACTCGAGCTAATTAAGACGTTATTGCAAAGCACTCAAATAAAAATCCGGAAAGAATTAATGCACATGTGATATTATAAGTGACTATACCATACGGGATTTTTTGTTAACCTGGGATTTATATTATATTATATATATTATTATTAGAATCTGAGTTATCAGATTGTCATAACGCACTTGGAAATATAAGTTTATGTAAAGTGTATTGAATCTTATTCGCATATCTAAGTGGTGGATTGAATAAGAAAATTAACGAATGCGATAACCATTTCAATCATCTGAAAATAGAAAAGTTTGTAGTATTCCTTAAACAAGTAAGTAGTATAAATAACGTATAACACAAAAGTTTTGGTAAAAAATATATCGCTTATGTGATTTTTTTAGGGCGGCAGTATACCTTCATACAGACAGGCGTCGGTAAAATTTAGAGAAAATTTTTTATTCTTAACATCCAACTGTTTTTTATTTTTAAGAAAGTACAGCAGGTAATGTGTAATTTTTTAAAAACGTTTATTCCAATTTTTCAATCAACGAAAGAGTTATTGGTAAACTACGATTTTTAATGGTTTTCTAGACTTTCCATTATTCAAAATAAGTGCAGAAAATCAGGAAAAACAAAACATATACTTAGCTAGTATACTGTTACTAAAATTTGGTTCATAAGGCAATCGACATGGACGAGTAATTAATAGAGATGCAACGAATACTAAATGTGCCGAATACTGAATAACGAATATTATGCAGGACTGTCTGCCGAATAACCGAATATTAAGCACTCTTTTGGTGCCAAATTAATAATAAACTTATAAAGATTGACGAAGTCTTCTTTGAATGCAGAGAAACTTATTATTTTGCTCCATAATTTGCCACTTTTAAATTTTAATAACGAACAGTTTTTTATTTTTATCAAAATTACAAAATAAAGTTTTTGATATATATATATATATATATATATATATATATATATATATATATATATATATATATATATATATTTTATAATAATAATTAATAAAAACTCAAGAATAAGCATATATTTTTGTCTCTCAGTGAAATGTCTAAATGAAGCACTTGCAGGAAACCGTTAAACACAATCGCAGTTCAAGTATTGTATGCTACATAATATGATTCTATTCGGTACTCGGCCGAATAGTAAACTAATATTCGATGTTCGGCTGAATAATGAAAAACATGCCGGATACGCAAAATACCGAATAGTTGCCTAATATTCGTTGCAACTTTAGTAATTAATTTATTAAGGAACTACAGTACTACACGCTAAGTATACTGGCCCCTTAAAATAAATTTAGCAAGATGTATATATGTATGCGTGGCGTAGGTACAACTAACACAAATTTATTTATAATTTGGTAGGCCAAATGATAAAATCATAATTATAGTGTAACGAGCGGCGCCTGGGTGGCGGCGGCTAAGCGACATGCACGGACCAGTTTGCATTGTCTAGCCGGCGCGCTATTGTGTTGATGACGCAAGAGGGGGATGATTCATCGGGTCACGCGATACGGTAATAAAATTTAATGACTCTCTGGAAGGAATTTATGGAATCTACCAGAATTACCGGCTGTGGATATATAAACACTACCCGAGCGGACGGTGAGTCAGTCTACGATAGCATGGTGACATAAATAGAAGTCTACGTTTGAATGGTGACATAAATAGAACTAAATATTGATGTATTGTGAAATAAATAGTGTTTAATGTTATTTACTGGTTAAATAAATAATTATAGTGTATAAATAAATAATCGTAGTAGTGTTAAGTGTGTAAATAAATATTCTTAGTGTATAATTAGTGTTTTAAGTTTAATTAATAGTGCGTGTTTATTTAATTATCAGTAACTTTTATGTTTTATTTTTCGTTATTAAACTTGTTATATAAATATTCGTGTTTTACTGATTTTACACTTCACCTAAATAAATAAAACCGTTACAATTGGTGTCAGGTGTGGGGTTTAATAAACTGTGAAGTGTAAATTAAATATAAATAAAATGGCGACAAAGAAAGTTAAATTAAGTGACTTAAAAGTGGCTGAACTCAAGAAGGAGCTAGAAGAACGGGATCTAGACACAGCGGGAGTCAAGACCGTACTTCAACAGCGTCTACGAAAAGCTCTAGAAGATGCTGGTGAAAATCCGGAGGAACTTGAAGTTGCGTGTAGCGTATCCGAACAACTGCAAGAAACTTCTAGAAATTTAAAAGAAGAATTGTCCGTAACATCTAGAACTTTGAAAGAAGAAATAACAGAAAGTGTGAAGAGAATTCCAGAATTTTGAAAGAAGAATTAGCCGCAACTTCTAGAAATTTAGAAGAGAAATTAGCCACAACATCTAGAACAATAGAACAGAAGCTGAAAGAAGAAATAACAGAAAGTTCTAGAAAATCAGAGGAAACTTCTAGAATTTTAAAAGAAGAATTGACGGAAAATTCTAGAAATTTGGAACAAAAATTAGAAGAGAGTTCTAGAATTTTAGAAGAAAAATTAGACGAGAAATTAGAAGAGAATTTGAAGAACTTGAAACAAGAATATGACAAGAAGATAGAACAATTAGAAGAAAATTTATCAAAAATTACGTCAACGCCGATGTCGACAACCGAAACGACCAAAGGAGACGGGGTTAAAATGGAAAGAACCATTAAAGCAGAACACAATTCAACATCTTACGTCAAAGCTCCAAAATATGACGGAAAAACAGCGTGGCCTAATTATTTAAGGCAATTTGAAATAGCTGCTAAAATTAATGGTTGGTCGTCAGAAGAGAAAGCTAGTAATTTGGCCCTTGCGTTACAAGGAGAAGCCCTCAATATTATCCAAACGGTGAAACCAGAAGAGCAAGAAGACTACGAACTACTAGTCAAACAACTGGATATGCGGTATGGCAACGCACATTTAAAACAAGTGTACCAGACGCAATTGAATAACAAATATCAGGAATCGAAGGAAACACTTCAAGAATTCGAAGCTGACATATCTCGCTTGGTTCACCTCGCATTCCCTGATGCTCCAGAAAGCGTGATACAGACCTTGGCTATTCAACAATTTGTCAACGGAATCCGAGACAGCGAAATCCAGCAATCGTTAAGAATAGCTCACACAAAAACTATCAGTGATGCACTGTCAATTGCATTAGAGCATGAAGCTGCTAAACAAGCTGCGCGTAACCAATCAAGAGTGCGGAACATTGACGCTGAGAGAACCGGGCACACGGAAGATTTAGACGAGAGAGTGCGACGCATCTTCAAAGAAATGCTTCCAGATAGAAGAAAACTACGTTGCTGGAATTGCGGTGAGCTCGGTCACCCGCAACGACTTTGCAGTAAATTACGGAAGGCCGAACCGAAGAAAGAAGACGGCGAGTCGGGAAACTAAAGCGGGTTGATGCGAAGGGGCAATCGTCGACCCGTAATCCAGTAGCCCCACATTCCATCGGTTATGTCGCATCCCTTCATCATCAAGCTAACGGCATCTATGTGGATGGTTGTATTGACGGAAGGCCACTTAAAATGTTGCTAGATACGGGTGCGACGAAGACAATTATCAGACCCGACGTGGCAAAAAGAACTGGCAAGACACATCTACAACCAACCAAGTGGCGATTACGCACAGCAACTGGAGAACAAGCTACCGCATCTGGAGAGCTGAATTTGAACCTCAGTATCGGGAATACCTCCTTTGAACATCGTGTGCTGGTAGCTGACGTAGAAGATGAACTCATTCTTGGTATGGACATCATGAAGAAGCACGGTTTCAAGCTGGAGCTCAAGAGTGGCGTGATGGTGGTCAATGAAGAAGAACTCGTATTGCATCCACGGGACGACGAAGCCGTACGTGTGGTAATAGCCGAAGATGTCACCCTCCCACAGCGAAGCGAGATTATCGTAGAAGGAAGACTAGAGGGTAGTTTCTGCGAGGGAAACATTGTCATGCTGGAACCCAAGAATGATGATACCAGAACTGGGCCTGGAGTTGTGATTGGAAAATCACTAATAAAAGCAAAGAAGATAGTACCGGTTCGAGTAATGAACATTAATTTTTATCCCGTTGTTATTAAAAGTGGGGCAAAAGTAGGGGAATGTTCAACAGTATCCTCGATAATTCGAACCGTTACGTCCAACAAATCGACGTGCAATAAAATCCCGGACACATTAGTCAATCAAATGTCATCATTCCAAGGGTTGACCGCCAACCAGAAAACCAAGGCGAAACATTTAATCGGGAAATATCAGGACGTATTTGAGTATGACAAGAACTCCAAGGGAAGAACCAACGTGGTCCGCCATAAAATAGACACCGGAGACGCAAGACCCATCCGCCAACCAGCAAGAAGATTACCACTGGCAAAGCGAGAAGAAGCAGAGCGAATAGTTGAGGACATGAAGTTGGAAGGTGTGATTGAGCCTTCAAGTAGTCCATGGGCTTCACCAGTGGTGTTAGTGAAGAAGAAGGATGGATCTACACGATTCTGCGTTGATTATCGTCAACTTAACAACGTGACAAAGAAGGACAGCTACCCGCTACCCCGAATAGACGATACATTGGACACTTTGGCTGGATCGAAGATTTTCTCCACGTTGGATTTAAAAAGCGGTTACTTGCAAGTCGATTTGGAGCCAAAGGATAAAGAGAAGACAGCCTTCACCATTGGCACGGGACTTTGGCAATTTACTGTTATGCCATTTGGGCTCTGCAATGCCCCTGCAACTTTCGAACGACTCATGGAAACCGTTTTAGCTGGACTATCATGGAAAACCTGTTTGGTTTACCTCGACGATATTATTGTAGTCGGGAAAACGTTTGAGGACCACATGATGAATTTAGAAGAGGTTTTCCAAAGATTAAGAAAGGCCAATCTGAAGCTCAGCCCGAAGAAATGTCACCTATTCCAGGAGGAAGTTCATTACTTGGGACACATTGTTTCTTGTAGAGGCATTGCAGTAGACTCCGAGAAAATAAAAGCTGTTGAAGACTGGCCAGTACCCAGAGGCGCGAGGACAACAGTAGTTGACGATAGATGGCATCCAGACGAACTGCGCCAAGATCAAGAGAATGACCCGGATTTGAAAATCATCCTGGATTGGAAGAGCACTGAAGAAAAGCCAGCATGGGAAAATGTTGCACCACATTCCCGGAAAGTAAAATCGTATTGGGCACAATGGGACTCTATTGTGGTTGAAGAGGGTGTCCTGAAACGTGTGATGGAGAACACCGAAGGTACTGAGACGAAAACTCTGCTGATTGTTCCTCGGAGCCGAGTACCAGAAGTGTTGAAGGAAATCCACGATGGAACTGGAGGAGGACATTTTGGAGTCAACAGAACCGTGGAATGATTGCGTCAACGAATTTACTGGGTGAATTGTAAGGAAGATGTTAAAGAGTGGTGCAAGAATTGTGTGGCTTGCGCTGGAAGTAACGGGCCACATAAGCGACGAAGAGCTCCAATGCGTCAATACAATGTTGGTAGTCCGTTTGAACGCATTGCGATTGATGTGGCCGGACCGTTTCCAGAATCCGATGAGGGGAACAAATACATAGTAGTCGTTATGGATTACTTCACCAAGTGGGTTGAAGCTTACTCATTACCTAACCAGGAAGCCGTTACTGTCGCTGAAGTTCTGGTAAAAGAGTGTATTTGCCGATTTGGAGTACCTCGCGAACTACACTCCGACCAAGGAAGAAATTTTGAGTCTGAACTTTTCCAAAACATCTGTAAAATAATGGGAATCAACAAAACCAGGACAACTGCACTACATCCGCAGTCCGACGGCATGGTTGAACGAATGAACAGAACTATCAACCGATATCTATCAAAGGTTGTCTCTAACCATCAAAGAGACTGGGACCGACATCTGCATCTGTTCCTGATGGCTTATCGTTCATCCGTACACGAGACGACAGGACAGACACCTGCTAACATCTTATTCGGACGTGAGTTACGGTTGCCATGTGACCTGGTATTCGGCAGCAAACCCGGAGAAGATCTGGCTGGGGAGGATTATGTAACCAACTTGAGAAGAAGAATGGATGACATTCATGAACAAGTCCGTACAAGTATTCAGGTTGCCAGCGACAGGATGAAGGATCATTATGACATCAGGGCTGACGAAGGTGGTTACCAACCTGGAGATCTGGTGTAGTTGTATAACCCGCAGAGGCGTCGCGGATTATCGCCGAAGCTGCAGAAGAATTGGGAAGGCCCTTATGAAATAATCAAGAGAATAAACGACATAATCTACCGGATAAGAAAAACGCCTAATGGGAAGCCGCGAGTAGTTCATTTTAACCGTCTAGCACCTTTCGCCGGCGATAACCAAGAAGACCGTCGTGGAGCTACGGTTCGCAGAATTGAAGTCCAGGAACCAACCTTTGAAGATTTCATGGAAACTTATTCCACTGGGCGTAAAGTTCGGTATGGCGTTACCCGAGAGGAACACCGAGACCTGTTCACGGTATCGTCAGACTATTCCCTTGGTCATTGCATAGCTGAAGACACGAAAATGTCCTGCGGAATCGCTACCGTCTTCAAGAAGAAGTTTGGACGACTACAAGAACTGGCCAACCAACGTCCATCCGTCGGAAAAACAGTACGACTCAGGGATAATGACGTGGAACACAAACGATACATCTACTACTTAGTGACGAAGGAAAAATCGAACCAGAAGCCCCTGTATCGAAATTTATGGGAATCATTACGCGATCTGAGAAACCACCTATTGGACAACTACATCATGAAGCTGGATTTACCGAAGATAGGCTGTGGACTAGATGGCTTGGATTGGAGGATTGTGAGGAACATGTTAGAGATCCTCTTCCAGTATACTGGAATTGAAATCCTCGTCTGTAGCTTCAACCCAAAGAGACAAGTCAACACAGAACCGACCGTGGACTGTCACTTCTTCAAGACATCCGGATGCATCAAGGGTGATGCATGTAGATTTCGTCATCGAGGACTGTTCCGGGACGAAACAGTCTTAAGGAGGGAGCAATGTAACGAGCGGCGCCTGGGTGGCGGCGGCTAAGCGACATGCACGGACCAGTTTGCATTGTCTAGCCGGCGCGCTATTGTGTTGATGACGCAAGAGGGGGATGATTCATCGGGTCACGCGATACGGTAATAAAATTTAATGACTCTCTGGAAGGAATTTATGGAATCTACCAGAATTACCGGCTGTGGATATATAAACACTACCCGAGCGGACGGTGAGTCAGTCTACGATAGCATGGTGACATAAATAGAAGTCTACGTTTGAATGGTGACATAAATAGAACTAAATATTGATGTATTGTGAAATAAATAGTGTTTAATGTTATTTACTGGTTAAATAAATAATTATAGTGTATAAATAAATAATCGTAGTAGTGTTAAGTGTGTAAATAAATATTCTTAGCGTATAATTAGTGTTTTAAGTTTAATTAATAGTGCGTGTTTATTTAATTATCAGTAACTTTTATGTTTTATTTTTCGTTATTAAACTTGTTATATAAATATTCGTGTTTTACTGATTTTACACTTCACCTAAATAAATAAAACCGTTACAATAGTATACATATTCCGAAACAAAAATATACTGTGTAGACTTTTTCACCTATAGCATATATTTAGACTAGTTTCAGTCTGCTTTGTAAAATTCATGAAAACTAAACGATTTATTCAATCATTCTGATTCGAAATTTTTCTAACTGAATTATTGGTTCATAAGAAGGAAACAGTAATCAAGAAAGAAATTAATAATTATTTTCTGTTTCTTACTAAAAAGTAGAATAAAAAAACTTTGCCGCAGGCAAAAGAAACCAATTAACGTTTATCTCGTGACAGGAACGTTTTATATTAATAAATAAGGAGCCGTTGGATGCAGTTTTGTACTTAGAGTCTGGCTCTAAAAATAGTAGTTAAAAATTTTACATTGATGTATTTCCTATAGGTCGAAAAAAGTAAACACCCGGTATATGTTAGGAAAATTTACCAAGCTATAAAAGATTGTGAAAGAAGGAATCCCCTGCCTTAAAATCTTTGTGTAGCTACGTGTTACATACAAAAAATTTAGTATTTTTATGCTCTCCAAATTTGTTTAGTAGGTATAAACTATTCAAATTTATGAAAAAAAATCTGACGTGGACACCACATGACTTCCTTGTACTCTTATTAAACTGTTCATACTTTTCTTAATAACTAAAATGTAGAAAAATATAAAAAATCTGACGTGGCCACCACAAGACCTCTTGCCATACCTACTTTATTTTTTTAACTTATTATACAAATATATTAATATATAAGTACTACTACTACTCTGCTACTATACTCACAAATATATTTTAGTTATTTTATTTAAACTGCAGAAGATGATAATAAAGCATATTATTTTACTATTGTCACTGTCATGTCATAATCATTTAAATTTTACGTAGTAACAAATGTTAATCGATCATGGACTACAAGATACCGAAATACTAAATTATAAATATATACTTTAATTATTCTTAAATGATACCAGATACAAAAATATTTATAAAATACCGATTGTAGGTAATAATCACATAATCTTTCATTTAAAATAAAAATATTTATCTTAAATTAAATATTTATCGAAATATTTGAAAAAAGTACTACTTCCGGTTTATAGATTGAAACCAAAAATAGGAGGTGCACAACTAGATGCTATGACAGTCCTAAATACAAAATTTCAACTTTCTACGTCTAACCGTATTTGAGTTATGCGACACACATACGTACGTCCGTCCGTACGTTCGTCCGTACGTACGTACGTACAGACGTAACGACGAAACTAGTCATAATGGATTCAGAAAAGGTCAAAACGGATATTTCCATCAAAATCTAAAAACTGAAATTTTTCGCGATTATAATACTTCCTTTTTACTCTGTACAAGGAAGTAAAAATGTTTGATATTTTTGCCAAAACTATTGTTTCTTGTACATAGTTTCATGTTTACCACTATTAATAAGTTATTATCCAATCGATACGTATCTACAATGACCGGTGGGTAAACTTCATGTGTGGCTTGCAGTAATATTGAATTGCGCTGTAAATTGAAAATTATTTAGTATCATGGATAGGTAACAATCTGATCAAGTCTTACTACATGAATCGATTCAGGATCAAAATAACAGGAATTCCATTCAACTATCAAATCCAATGTGTATCGCGCCTGAAAACAATTCATCATTATTAACACATAAGAAAAGACAGAGTGAATATGTTTTCGTTTCTATTAATTATGTTTGGATATTTTTAACATGTAAAGAAACCTCATCAAAAATCCGAAAATCTATCTTGACAACCAAAATTCTCAATTCTATTTAAGCGGTGATTTATGTGAGGTTATGTTGATTGATAATACTAGCTCAGCCAAGTGCTGTTAAAATGAAGAATGTTATTTTAGAATGCATATAAACTTTATCTGTATACAATATATTTGCAAAAATATATTCTTACACTGTAATGAAGTAAATACAAAATCATATTTTATACTTTCTAAAATTCAGAGTTGAATTGACTTTTGAGATAATTTCTATCTATACATTTGCGTCAAACAAACTTAAAATAGTTTATTATCATACAAGTGTGAAAAAGGCTTTTTTGAAAAACTATAGTATGAAAGTTGGAGCATGGAGTTCTTCTATATTATACCTATACGAGTTTTCAATTACCCTTCTCGCAAGTGTGTTGCATACTATTTTTTCTACGAATGTGTAAAATATTCAAGATTTACAAATTTAAGAAAAACAAATCAGGTACCTAGGTCATAGTTGAAAACAATCACAATTCATAAAAACTGACAGTTCATTTTTGAACTTTTATCTCTGAAGTAAAAAATCGTCCATTTGAATATACTTATTACAGAGATTAATACAAATAAAGTGCTTAAGTTAGGAGAAATGTATATATTATTTGAAAAATTTGCATTCATTGTAAAAAAACAAAAAACATGTGAATTCGCGCTTTCGTAGAAAATTTAGTTACAGCTTAGATCAAAAAAATAAGACTTATAATATGTAAGTATTATTAATGGCTTTCAAATATCAAGTTTTAATGAAAAGTAAGGAAAAAACTGGCGGAGAACCCCCATTGTATAGTGTTTACAGAGCAATGCATTTAAATGGAGCTATACCAATTTAGTGATGGCGTGAGACGAGACGAGACGAGAAATAGTCAATTTTCGTCTCGTCTCAAATTTAATAGAAATTTAAGTATTCTCGACTCAGTCTTTTCTCTACTGTTCAATTCTTATCTCAAAGAACTCGACTATCGTCTCGTCTCAAACACTCAAAAAAAAATTGTTGCCATCTAATTGAAGTTATAAGTGAATTTAGGTTTATTTTTGTACATTTCTGAAACACAATTCTTGTTTTAAAAATTAATAGATCTGTAATAAAACAAGAAAATGCTACGCATAAAGACAAATAGAAAAATATTTTCGAGATGAAACGAGAATGAGACGAGAAATTTCTCGCCTCGGCGGCTTCACTAATACCATCAAATTCTAATGCACGCTGTTGGCGTCAAAAACTGTGGAAATATTTCACTTCTGGATACCACCACGAAATTTTGTAACATAGGTCAAGTTCTAAAAAATCAACCGAGAGATACTTGATGACGTGTTCCGAGTGCTGGCTTTCTTGTATTATATTTGAATATCTCTATAACCATTTAACCAACTTGAAATGAAGCAAACGTTAATAGATAAATATATTAGAATATTTCTAGAACCTTTTGACTAATATTAATTAAACAAACGTCAATACCAGTAAATAGTACTAGTAAATTTAATTTTCTACCAGAAAGATCCTAAAAAATGACTTCATAAATAATTGTTGTAATAGTATTTGAGTTATTTGCACAAAACTAGTTAGTTTCAGTACAAATATATTTTAAATCTGTTTTAAAGTATGAACAAACAAAATATTCGGTATTATTATTATTAAATAAATATTTAAATTATTTACAACAATAAAAAATTGATTTAGACTCTTTTATTTTTGGTTTTATAATTAGAAAATATATATTCTTCAAATAATAAATGGAAATTAGGCATTAAAACATAAAATAGGAGAAATAATTTATAAAGATTTCATATTACGTGTTCCTAGTAGGGGAAGGAACTAAACCCCGAAAAGTTACCACCCAACACGTGTCCGCAATATACCCCTCTTTTTGGGTTAAAATTTTATTTTTTCTGTTTTCCCATAATATCTCAAAAACTATGGAATCTAGCAAATACACTTTTGTTACAAAATTATACAGCTGTGCATGTGCTACTCTATAATTTTGTAACGAAAGTGGTTTTGCTAGAATTTACAATAATTCCTTTCCCATTCAATTATTGCATTATCTAAGGACATTTCATGACTTATTGTTCCTATTGCCAGATTGCCACTTTCGAACATTAAAACAGTAACAAATAACGGAACGGCCATTTTGGACGGCGAGTTCGCCAACCTGCCGCCAGATTTATTTTCGCGGGATTTTTCGCACAATTCGAATTCAAATATTATGAAAAGCTTTGACAATAACGCAGGGAAATGTTTAAAAAAGACTACAACAGCATTTTGGCTTAATGTTTAGGCAACTATTATTTGTATTTCTCATTAACAATCGCCGGGTGTCAAAGACTGGGTTCTTTACCTTATTTATTAATTAAATAAAATTGGTCAAATGGTTCTAGAAATATTCAAATATAATGCAAGAAAGACAGCGCTCAGAAGAAGTCATCAAATGACATCATCACAATGGGCGTGGAAGTTGTCAACCGGTTGATTTTCATAGCACGTGACCTATATAAGCATGGTACGAAATTTGTGCTGGTATCCGAAAGTGAAATATTTTACGCTAACAGCGTGCACTATTCTATGCTTATACAAGCTGACTCGTTTGTATAACCCAAATAGTCAACATACCTGTCGTTTGTAAATCTCGGAGATCGCTGATATAATTGAAATTATTAAAATTGTAGAACCAAGAATCCAGATAACTAAAGACAATGGTACCATTTGACGACTATATAAATATACAAATACTCCACTCATTAGTGTAATACCATGTATTACATAGAGAAAAAGAAAAGAATGAAAAGAATAATGTGACTTCATAATCTCACAGTGAGTGGAAAGTATATCTGCCACAGTCTGCATGTCCAGCGTAGATGTGCGAGGCCTAGGAAATTCCCAATTTATATTATCAATGTTATGTACTAAATCATTCAACATTGCATCCGTGTCTATAGCTTCTATCTCTTTCTCTATAAAGCTGTTGAGCTCAGCTAGTCGAATGTAGCAAATTAATGGATGACCGGCGTATTGAAACAAAATCCACATCAGATACATAGCATAAATGTAAGTGCTACTTACAAAGAAGAAATTGTGAATGAAGGAATGAGTTTCAGACATTGAAAATTTCAAAAGTAGCGCACCAATACCAACCATACATTGGTAACTAAGTATTAATAACATGATGATTATTATTACTATGAAGCGATAATTAACAGTCAAATTTAGTTTATTCATAGCTTTGTCTGCTACATCTTGACTTGCAATCATCTGTAGACAAAGGCAGGCAGAATTTATTGTGTTTATAATTGCTAATATTGTATAAATTGGACAACATACGAGGAAACCTAGTTGGCTGCCTTCTAAATAGGTCATGTCCAATGAAATTTTATCTTCAAGTACAAGAATAATGCGAATTATCAATATTAATATTATACCTGTAAATAATAATTACTGATAAAAATTGGTAATAAGTGGATATAAGTATTTTTAGCCTAAATATCAAAATATGACAATTGAACTAAATTTACATATTAGTTCAATCATTCAAGGTTTTTAACTGAAACTAATTTACAAAATAGAGATACTTGATAGGTGCACTGTATGGGTGCTCAGTAATAACATATCAAAAATCAACTCCCGTACCATGTTGGAAAATGTCTGCCATTTTTTAGTTCTTTTCGATTAACTTTTAAATGGCTAAAATAACGCAAAAATCAGTTATTTAAAATGAAAGATCATAAAATTTTTGAAAGAAAAGTTTATTTACTATTTTAGGTATGTACCTACCTACAGTTATCGAGAAAATTACAAAAATATATTTTGTAAATTTTTAATTCATTTAAATCAAGTCACTATATTGTTTTATCACACAAAACTTGCTGTAATTTTTAAATAGGTAAAAATATTTACTTCCGGTCGTGATTCTTTTGATAATTTTCTAGGTGTTCTAGTTTGAATAGACTGTTTAAGAAAACATAAATTTAAAAAAATCTGACGTAGCCACCACAAGACCTCCCGCCATATCTACTTTATTCTTTTTACTTATTACCTATACAAATATATTAACAAGTACTATTATTACTGTTACTACTCACAAATATATTTTAGTCATATTATTTACACTGCAGAAGAAGATATAATCGAAATTTTACTATTGTCACTGTGACTGTCATGTCATAATCATTTAAATTTTAAGTAGTAACAAATGATACGATCATGAACTACAAGATACCGAAATACTAAATTATAAGTATTATACTTTAATTATTCTTATATGATATCAGATACAGAAAAATTTATAAAATACCGATTGTAGGTAATAATCATATAATCTTTTATTTAAAATTTAAAAAATTGTCTAAAATTAATTATTTATTGAAATATTTTTAAAAAGTACTACTTCCGGTTTGTAGATTGAAACCAAAATTATATTGGGCTTTTAAGAGTCGTATTGAAACCTTAAATACAAAATTTGGTATTTAAATGTTTGATATTTTTGGAGTTATCATGTCCGAAAAAATTGTAACATGTGAACGAACGAACGAACGCACGCACACACACAGATATCATCTCAAAAATGTGTAATTTGTATTCTAGAGACCCTAAGATGTGCTTATCTGCTAAAAACTCATACTCGAAAATTTTGACCCGTCACAATACCTCTTATAGAATATTTATGTTTAGTCAAACGTATAATTTCTGAACAAAACGAAATATCGATCTCTGGATTTCAGCAATAGATTTCTATAACTTTGTTCTGTTGAATGCTCTGCTCAAATAATTTGTAAGTTTTAGTTGATATTTTAAACGAACAAAAATACTATTATCCGGTTTTCACCATTAGATTCCTCATTCATTTTTGTACTAAAATAATTATTTAGAAAATTTTTGGGGCTTCTATCAAGCAAATATTGACAGTATTTCTATTTTGTATATTAGTTCCAGGTAAGGGCAATTTTTCCCCTGAAATGACTGAACTAATATTATTTAGGCAAACGAATGTACCTGTATTGTAAAGCCAATAGCTTGTATAGCCAATAGCTTGTATAAATATAGTATATTACTTTACTAGTGGGAGAAGCAGGTACTTCTCCCACGAGTGTGAAGTTGGTAGCACGAGCGAGGCGAGTGTTGCCAATTCACACGAGTGGGATTCCCTAGTTCTCACACGAATTAAGTACGATATTTTTTCTTACAAGTACGGCAGCTGTGCTTGAATTTATTTATTAATTTAATACTAGTTTTATCTATCACCGCTATAATTGTCTTCAAATTAACTCATTTTGATAGAATAATAAATTAATCAAGGTGACAAATGGATGTCATTTTTTTCAAAATGATAGTAAAGCGAAGTGGTCCATGATCTGATCGTGTCTTAGTGTCTTAGTTACCAAATAACAACGAAAACAACAAACTGAAATTTTTATTTTTGCGAATGTCAGATGATGGTGTTAATTTATAAAACTATTCAAAATGTGTTATAAATATTTATAAAAATAATAAATAATTATCTTTTTATATACTCGTACATATTTATTGTTTGCTTATTTCATTTGTCGTTGACTCACATCCATTTCAAATTAATAGGACTCTATATCTATTTCTGAAAATATATATATAGTTTGACTGATTTTGAGGTTAGGAAAAAGCGCGATTTCTGGGGAATTTTTAAATATAGTACGCGCGATGCGGCGTTAACTTCACTTCGCTTGCGGCGGAAAAATAGTGGGAGAAACACGGACTTCTCTCACTCATTTTACTTCTCCCATAGTTGGAGAAACACGCACTTCTCCAACCAAAAAGAGTGAGAGAAGTAGGCACTTCTACAGTACGTGTAAGAAAAATAAATTTATAATATAAGTACACTTGTCTCATTGATGAGAATGAAATTTGGTAGGTACCTATACTTTATTCTTAAATGATACCAGATACAGAACATGTATTACATATTGATTGTAGATTTAAGTAGTTTACATTGAAGGTGTGACAACGTTTTTAAGTTATATTGTAACGACATTTTTTGAATTCTTTTGGATTTAAAAATATAATATTTTTGACAATAATTTATAATGTTTTACATTACATTTTAGTAATTTTTTTATGTAAATTACACAAATTTAAATTTCTCATCTCCTGAAGATGACGTATGTGACGTCGAAACTAGTGAATTGAGAGAATTATTTAATTTTGACTCCATCCCAGTAATTTTTCTCCAATCCTCATTATCTACCACCAGTCAAATTACTTCATCCACTGTAGATAATGATCACACAATCTTCGAATTAAAATAAAAAATCCGATGTGGCCAACACATAACCTCTCGCCATATACCTACTCTACTATTTTACTAAGTGTGTATGAAGGTACTTACTCACAAATATACCATTGTACTAGAAGGGAATTCGGGAATTGTAGTTTTTATAATATTATTAAAGTTTATTATGCCCTTATAAATACTAAATGACATTTCATATTTTCCATTTCAATTTGCCAAAAAGTCAAAAATTCATATGACATTAACACTCAAATATTTTATTTGTTGTTTCCATAGGTAGGCAGATAAATCAAAATTGTAACAAATTTGTAGAATTTTTAACTTCTTGTAATTGGAAAATGGTGCTAGATAGAAACAACGTTTTGAATACATATTGTAGACAGTAACATTTAGTATACAATGTTATTAAAAATTTTTTGAGAATATTCCAGAAAAACTCTTCACATCTTCAAGAAACTACCACTTCCGGTTGCACGATCAACACCAAAATCTAATCAGATCTAATCTAGGGTGTCAAAATATTGTATACAAAATTTCAAATTTTTTTATTCAGTGGTATTTGAGTTATTGTACCTCCAACATCCATCCTGACACACAGACACACGCACAGACACACACACACACACAGACATCATCGCGAAATTATCAAAATCGTGTTCTAGGGACCTCAAAACGTGCTTATCCATTGAAAACTCACTATCGAAATTTTAGCATGATTACAATAATACCTCTCTTACAGATATGAGTGGCGAGAGGTAAAAATTGTCTTAAATTAATTATTTATCGCAATATTTTCAAAAAGTACCACTTCCGGTTTGTAGATTGAAACCATAATTATATTGGGCTATTAGGATTCGTATTAAAACTAGAGATGCAACGAATAGAAAATGTGCCGAATACTGAATAACGAATATTATGCAGGACTGTCTACCAAATAACCGAATATTCGGCGAATATTTTGGCGCCAAATGAAAAACTATAAAAAGGGAGTGACGAAGCTGCTTTGAATGCAGAGAAACTTTTGCTCCATAATTTGCCGCATTTAAATTTTAATAACGAATAGTTCATTTCTATTTTTACCAAAACTACAGAATAAAGTTTTTGACATTAGTTTTCTTATTTAGTAATAATGATTAATAAAAAATCAAAAAATAAACATTAATTTTTTTTGTCTGTCAATAAAATATCTAAATAAAGCACTGTTATAGGCAATCGCTGATTAAGTATTGTATGTTACATGTGACGTCAAATTATTCGGTATTTGGTCGAATAGTAAACTAATATTCGGTGTTCGGACGAATAATGAAAAACGTGCCGAATTGGCAGAATACCGAATAGTTGCCTAATATTAGTTGTATCTCTAATTATAATCTTAAATAAATATAAAATTTGAAATTTTAATGTTTGACAATAATTTTTGAGTTAGGTATCGTTTCCGAAAAAATTGTAACACTCGTAGTACAGAACGAACGAATGCACACACACGCGTACATACACATGCGCAACCGCGCGCTCTCTCTCTGACACCCCCCCCCTCCCCCACACACACACAAACGCACATCATCTCGAAAATGATAAATTCTTACTCTAGGGACCCTAAAACGTACTTATTCTCCAAAAACTCACACTTATAGAATATGAGGTGAACGGTGAAAAATATAATTATTAAGTGGTCGACTTTGAGTAATTTTTTAATAATGAGTTAGGATATACTAGCGTCAGGCCCCGCTACGCGGGCCTTCGGCTAGGTCGCGCTACCGCGCGACAAAGAGGATTCACCCGCTTCGCGGGCTCAAGCTCCGCGGATCCTGAATGTGGGACGATTAGGCACTTCGTGCCTCAATTATAACGATTTTAACATTTAGACTCTGCTGAAAAAATTGTATGATGAAATTATAATAATTATTTAATTACAACTTCAAATGATTCATCTTCCTTCTTCAAAATAAATTTTAGTTAAGCCATTAAAATTTTATAGTAAAATAAGATAATATGTGTAATAAAATAAATATCCTGATTATCCAACTAAAAACAAAAGACGATTATCGAACGTCATCTTGAACAATATTGTAGGTACTTTATCAAAACCTTTAATTTGATATCAAACTTGAAATGATTATATTATTTTGAAAAGAAAAAACCTGAAGCTAATCACCCACTATAATTTTTATCCGTTGTGCTACATATTTACCATTCTTTTTTTACCACTCCAACTTTTACCACAGCATTTTTACCACCATTCTTTTTTACCGTTAACCCATTTTTACCACTCCAACTTTTACCTCTGCATTTGTACCACTATACTTTTTACCGCTATTTCGTTTTACCGCTAATACATTTTTACCACTCCGTTTTTACCATTACAACTTTTACCACCATACTTTTTTACCGCTATTCCGTTTTACCATTAATAGTTTGTGGGGCTATAGTACGGTTTTGTTAGTGTAGTAAATACCAAAACGGAGTTTGTGGGGCTCTAGTACGGTTTTGTTAGCCTTGTTAGTGTAGTAAAAACAAAAACCGAGTTTGTGAGGCTCTAATACGGTTTTCGTTTTGTTAGTGTAGAAAATACCAAAACGGAGTTTGTGGGGCTTTAGTACGGTTTTGTTAGCTTTGTTAAAAAAGATGCGGTGGTAAAAATAAATTGGTAAAAACACGTTGGTAAATATGTTGGTGGTAAAAAGAATTAGTGGTAAAAATAGGGCCGGTGGTAAAAATGGATTGGTAAAAGAATACCCGGGTGAGCCTGGCCCCTGACGTATCCACCAGGATAAAATTCCCAGTAGGACGGCTTGAGCAGGGCAAACTCAAACTTAACCCAAACTCAAGTACAAAAAATATCTCCATTATCGGACGCCATTTTTAACACATTTGTTAAATTTGTAAATTAATTTTGACTGTGAATTTTTACATAGTATTATCCACGGAAATTTGATATAATTTTAATTGAACATTTACATTTGGGTCAAAATATACTATAAAGAGGACAGTAATAAATAACAACATGATGCAACTTCACAGTGCATTGTAAAATTGAATAAATATTTTCAAAAAAAGTATTTCAAATTTATACAAAATCATGTAAATATAATGAGTGCTCCATCTTTAAATACTCAATAAAATTTTCAAAATATTTGTACCTTATCAAATATGAAAGATAAATCCAAGTAAAATTTCAAAATGGAAACGTCAAATCTGACACTAGACTAAAAAATATTTTTATCAAAAAGAAAACAAAAATTCCATGGCATACTCCCATTTGCGTTCCGTGCATTTTTCGGTTTTTTCTTAATAACTTTCTTAATATACCCAATATGGGGTTGAAATATGCATAGAAATATAGTCGAATTCATCCTCTACCTATATGTCAAATGAAAAAAACAATCGAATAAAGTATAATGCCCGTTGCTAAGGAGTGAAAAAACAGTGAGTTTTTATTATTTCTCACGCAAACTGTGTTCCCTACAATAATAAAATATAGAAAAAGCACTAGTTAAAATAACCCTTTATCGTATAAAAAAAGTTTCATTAAAATCGTACAAACCATACAAATTTTAGAGCAAAAAAACGTATAGTTGCTAAGGTGATGAATCTTCCACCACACTATGCCTTTTAGTATATATGATTAATTATATTTTATTGTTATTAAGTAGGTAACTACTCTAAGGGTATAATTAAGCTTAAGTATTTTTAAAAAGGAGCGTTCATTTTTGTTTTATAAAATTTTATTAGTGTTTGTGCATATAAGTATTGAAAGGGACAATGCGCCAAGTTATGAAAGGGACATGTTAATCCATACCAAAAAATATCAAACATGTATAAAGAGTGTGTTTAGATGGAAATTACGATCTATAAGCCTTGACTTGATAAAAAGAAAGTATAAATTTAAAAATAAGTTAACTATCCCGCAGCACGATGTCTTTTCTTTTCACATATTTTGGTTCAACCTTTATACGACATATAAGGTCTATTAAAAACAATACATTATTTTTAAAACTTTATGCGACAGCTAAAAGCATTGATACTGCTTAGGTCCAAGCATTTTTGTCATTGACGTCCATTGGTCGTCAATAATGTAAGCGTCCCTTTCAACACCGGGAGTGTCCCTTTCATACCTGTATAAGTCTTGAAAGGGACATTTGCATGATTTTTATATTTAAATCAATTTTCAGTTTAAGACAGGTTGGTTTTAATTGTTTATGTGACAAGAAGATAGTTAAATCATATAACTTTAATAATATGTACTTTTTTTAAAGAAATAATTTACAATTATTGCTGAACTATAATGATTTTAAAAAAATTGTCCCTTTCATGCCACCTCTCCCCTACCTACTAAGTTTCAAATCCAGTTAATATATTTATACATTTCTTTATAAATGATGCAACCAAAATTTCAGAAACTGTGTATACATCTGTTCATCTGTCACATTGACATTTTCATTTTTGTTTTTAATTTTTTTTTCCTATATAATGATTTACAAATCGTGGGAGGTAACATTACATATTTTTGAAAAATAATTTTCCGTTATTGGTAAGAGATATAGAAAAGATGTTAAATAAATATTGTAAGAGGTAATTTGTTCTTTCAAATGTCGCATGACAAATTGTAACTATCGCAGTATTTCCAATATTTTTTGCAAAAAATGTTAGAATGCTTCAAGAAAATGCCATTTCCGGTTGGCAGATTTTTACCAAAATCTTTTCAGTTCTTCATTAACTTATATAAATGTATAATGCAAAATATTAGAATTTTATGTTCAGTAGAATTTGAGATAATGAACCAGAACGAAAGGCTATAGTAGGCGCACATACAGACTTTCATACACACACACACACACACACAGACATCATCGTGAAAATAGTCAAAATATTGAAAAAATCTCGACATCGAATTTTTTCACGATCCCTTTCCCTATACCTCTCTAGGCGAGAGGTAATAGATATTTATGTAACAAGTGCATAATCTAGGACTTTATTGAAGAGCCGTTGTTTATGGCAGAGTGAGCGCAGCGAACGAGGCTAATAAATAAGGCGAGTCTATAAAGTCCGATTATGTACGAGTTACATACAATATTTTATGTACGACTTCATTATAATCAATTTTTATATTGCCGAGAATGACATTTGTATTTGACATAAATCGGGTTGACAAAAAAATTTGATAGTATTAGTGTATTTTTTCTATTGTTATGGTTACAAAGTTGTTTATTGATTATTTGTTTGAAAAAAATATTGAAACTCACAAACTGACATTTATTAAAAACATTCTTATTTTTGGTCTAGAAATGATAGAAATTATTGAAATTGCATTAAATGCAAAAGAAACACTTCTCCTGATTATGCCAAATAAAAGAAAATACCGAAAATACAATATTGTAAGTACTTCAATACTGATCTCGTCGTATAAGATATCCAGATGGGTCAAGTATTTGATGTTGTGTGCTACAATATTAATATAAACGAAGGAATAGATAACCAAATTAGCTAGTTTATCCCTAAACAATTAAATAAGGTTTGTACTTAGTTTATTTTACATGAAATTTATTAATATTATTTATATTATTTTGTTGGTAATTTAGTGTCAGTTTGTCAGGAGCCTGTAAAATGTATTCCTTATTGTAATTTATAAAATTTTCATTTAATTGAATTCTTGTTCATAAATAAAAAAAATGTATTAATTTTAATTGTTGTTTTACTTTATCATTATGCACTAGTGCATAAACTGGTAGTTTATGCACGCTAAACAACGTCATAAACAATTGATTATAATGAAGTCGTACATAAAAAATAAAACATACCTAGTTTCATGGTAGTACTCTGAAATAATGCAAAATACTAATAAAGCAATCAGATGGACTGTGGTCTCATTATGGTGTAGTTTTGAATTTTGAACAAAATTTGATTTTACAATATTGCCATCGTATAAAATTAGGTAAGTAAGTACAGCAAAATTTAAAGAAATAACATTGTTTTTTCTAATAACACATTTCAAGTAGACTCCCGGTATAGAACAATACAATAAAACTAAGATCTATTCAACGTTTTATAAAACGCCTAATATTTTCAGTTTTGTAAAAATTCTGTCTGCACTTTACAATTTGCCTAATCGTTTTAAAGATGACTCAGCGTTTTATAAAACGACTGAATTTGCAATAATTAGCCTGTGACATACTCAGAATATGTATAATAAATTAATAAATACCTGCTGCTGGTATATATTGTTTCCATGTTAATTTATTCTGTTTAATAATCAGACGATTATTTATCATTTGTCGATCCCAGAGAAACACGCCAGTATAATGCACTAAATGCACCAGCCAATCTAGAGCGTCATACGCAGAATCATATCGCATTTTCATGCCAAAATACGGTGCTACTCTATCAGCAATATTTGCCGCTTTCGACATAAACCATGTAGCAATTTTAATTATTAGCAACATAATGCAACGGAAAGTTAAGTGTTACTATCAAACCGTATGGAAAAAATGAAACATTCTTATAAAACATACTGGCTAATAACAAATCAATATTAATTAATTAGGATAAAAATCACAATTTACCTCCTAATATCGTATCGTAACTAATTTAGGACTGCATAATACAGTACGAAGGAAGGAAGAATGACGAATCAACAAATCCGACATTAATCTCATTATGACTATGAGGGACTTTATGAGACGATATCAAAGAGCAGAAAAGGTTCTTGGCGCATCATTTTTAAAAGTTATTACACTGGCGGAAAAAAAAAATGAAACACTTTGAAATTCGTGAAATTTCGACCATTTTCAAACCGCTATAACTCGGCGTATTTTCAATCGATTTCGATGAATCTTTGTGGACGAAAAACTTTGAAGTGTCTACTTTAAAGTCATGCCTGCGAATTTTAGCGCAACCCCTTCCGCCCCCCTCCAGCACCCCGGTGAAAAATAATAAATTTTAATTTTTAAAATGTCCAACTTTGACGATGTCTATGGACTTTAAAATTTTTTTTTGACTTGATCCATCAAAAGGGCACTAAAATTCACTCAATTCCCTGTGCAGGACTCAAAGAACGAAGTTCCTACGATCATTTGGAACAAAGTTATGAATTTTTTTAAAAAAAGGGCATTTTTTGGTTTTTTGCACAGAACTCAGCGACTTTTCAACCAAATTAGACGATTCTTTCGGGGAAAAACCAAATTGTGGGTGTACTTTAAGGGGATAATCTCAGATTAGGGTGATCTTTTTTCGTACCCTTTAAAACCCGAACAAAAAAACACGTTTTTTCGCAAAAAAACGTCTAACTTTGGCGATGTGTACCGAGTTGGAAAAAAATTTGTCGGCTCGATCCACAGAAAAGGCATTGAAACTTGTTCAATTACCTGTGCTGGGCTCAAAAAACGAAGTTCCTACGACGATTTGGCACAAAGTTATGGCCGTTTGAAAAAAGTGCATTTTTTTTATTTTTTGACTCATAAGTCGGAAGTTTTTCGGCGAAATTGTTTGTTTTTTTTACGAATGAAATTTTCCTTCAAAATTTCTAATTTTTTAGACAATTTGAGTTACACAAAATTTTCAATTTTATTTTTAAATTTCCTCGATATTACAGGTTTGCTTATGCCCATGGCATGAAGCACGGTGCTCGATGTGGCATTTTGCTTCGTACAAAGCTGTCAAAAGAATGTTACACCGGTATAGCAAAATGCCATACGAAAATTTGTATATTGCTTATTGCTATGTTCACTTCGTACTTTGAAGGTTTTTGAAAATTATTTTTGACAGCTGAGAATTAAAATTCATCAAATCTTTGTGTTAATTAAATCAATAATTAGTAGTAATTATAATAAGAATATAACTCTTTAATAAACTAATTATTGATTTAATTAACACAAAGAATATAATATAAAATTGGAGTGTTGGACTTTGGATATTTAACACAAAATAAGCACTGAATGATAGTAATTAGAATAAAATATTAAGTTATTTGACATACCTAAATGTAGATATTAAGTGTAAAATAGCAAATTTACTCGAAAAGAGCAACAGTATAAAATTAATTCTATACAGAAATAATTTGCACAAAATTATAGCATAATCAAATAATCAAATATTAATTTTTTCGCCAACCGTACGCATTTGATGTCTTTTTAAATAAGCATTTTATGATCACTATTGCAACTGTATAAAAAGTAAATCAATTCTCGGACTAGTACAAAAATGAATGTTGTCATGGTAAAAACAAATTGGAATCTTTACAATTTAATTGTTGCGTAATATGAGGATACGTCAATTTACGTGAAATTACTAGAGATGCAACGAATAGTGCCTACATGTACCGAATAACGAATATTATGTAGGACTGTCTGCCGAATAACCGAATATACGGCGACTATTCTGCAACCTGTTTGACGAGGCTGCTTTGAATGCAGAGAAACTTATTTTTTGCTCCATAAATTTGCAGCTTTTAAATTTTAGTAACGAACAGTTTATCTTTCTTATTTTTATCAAAATTAAAATAGTATATTACATTACAAGTCATGAAAATGTTTCATTGCAGACGAGGAGGCGTTTGAAGAATATTTCTTCAAAGCCTCCGGGTCAAGCAAAGACATTTTTATGACGCGTGATGTATTCTATTTTTTTTAAATCGGCAATTAAGCTTAAATTTATTAAAAAAATTTGGTTTGCATAAATCATCAGAGCTGTGACAAATCATCAGAGCTGTGACAAATTTTAGAAAAAGTTGTCATGACAAGTAAACAAAGTTGAAAGTAAAAATGACTAGGCATGAAAATAAAATTTTCATGCCTAGTCATGAAAATCTTACTTTCATGACGCAAATTAGTCTGGAAATGACGATTTTCATGCTGATTTTGAAAAAAAGAAATTTTTTGACATTTATTAGTTTTATTTTTACCTCCCGCCTCATATTCTATAAGGGATGTATTGTGATGGGTCAAAATTTTCGAGTGTGAGATTTTAAGAGGTAACCACGTTTTAAGATCCATAGAATACGACTAAAGTATTTTCGAAAATGATGTGTGTGTATGTATATGTGTGTATGTATGTTAGGTTGTATGTAACATTTTTTCGTTTTCTATAACTCAAAAAGTTACACAAATTTAACAACCAAATTTTATATTTAGGATTTTAATACGAATCTTAAGAGCCCAGTAAATTTTGGTACCAATTCATAAACCGGAAGTAGTACGTTTTAAAAATATTTCGATAAATAATTAATTAAAGACCAAATTTTTTATTTTATATGAAAGATTATGTGAATATTATCAGGGGTAATACCATAAGAGATGATAATTTTTTGAGAATTGTTTTGTCGTTTCCACGGCAACTTATTTCTAACAATTTCACGACACAAAACATCATCTATCAATTTCCCGAAACGAAGTTGAGGGGAATTGTCAGATGATGTTTTGTGGAGTGATATTGCAATAAGTTGCCGTGGAATAGACAAAAATTCTCTCAAAAAATTATTATCTCGAATGGTATTTAGGAAGAATATTTTTCTTGTTAAAAATACTACCAAAACGACTCATTTTGCTAAACATTTTTGACGTTTCATGTGACAAATTAATTATTTTTTTGTTACTGACGTAACAAAATAAAACCTAATCTACAAAATTATGTTGTCAGATACATCATTTTACATTTTCAATTCTATTGGTTGCATTACGTCATTTGACGTCATCATTACGCAATATGATTGGTTAAATCATCTGTCAAAAAATATTCTACTAAATATATTTAGTGTCGAATTGGGTAGTTTTAGGATAGGAAAAATAAAATGCGCCGCAGACGAATTTTTTTCATTCAAGGTCGAATGCCTTATAATAATTAAAAGTTACACTTTAGTAGAAGATCCAGACCTCTGTATCGTGCACTATACTTTGGTGTCGCTCCTCTAAAAATTAATTTTACATATTCTTATAGGAAATTTTCCGACGAATCTAATGGTGTTAATCGCCGTTTTCTATTTTACTGCGTTTATTCAAAATCCACAATTTTCAAAAAAATTACGACTTTCTGTCTACAACACATTTTTTAACTTTAACTTCCTATATCTCTAGTATTTTTTGTGATATCTTAAAAATCTTTCTGCTTTTTATTCATTTAAGTATTTTCATTATGCTGAAGTAAGAAAATTGAAATTTCATTGTTTGTAAAGTAATTAAAAAATTTAAAAACTAAAAACAGACATGCCACATTTACGATTTTGCAGTGTAATTTTCAGTGAGCGTACAGCTATGGTAATCTTAAGAGATAGACTCATACATACTGCGTCAAAGTTGTAGAAAATTTTGTACCTGAAATTTTTTTCATAAAATGTACCAGTTATGAGAAAAACGAATGTATAAATGAAACTTCTTTTGTGCTGGCGTTCGCGCGGCCCGCAGTCATGAGTTTATCCGTTTGCCCGTGTCCGTGCTGCAGTCAGACGTTTGTCTGTCGCGATGGCAGAAAAATAAACACTCCAATAATTTATTTATATTTATGTATTATTTTGGTTTAGTTTTAGCTTAGGTTTACAATAAATGAATGAACCCATTTAGATTAGAATAGGTATTATGCTTCACAAAGGAACTAAGTTCATATTCTTAGTAGTAGACAGAGTCTAAACATTTTAGTTGGAGATATCGTAGATATGACATTTGAGGCGCTTAGAATCAAAAACAGACATGTCACATTTTATGATTTTTAAGCTGTTGGTTTTTTTTTTTTTAATAATAATAGTATTTATTTGCACACTGCGTACAAAAAGGTATTACAATTCAGCCGAAGGCTGGTTTTCAAGTAGTACCTAAAACATATTTTAAACAAATAAAAATTACAAATGAAATTCACAAGACAGTTATAATATGGTTAATTGATATTTGACATTTAAAACTATTACTAAGAATAAGAATAAGTTGAAACAGTTAACATTAGTTATTTACATGTTGGCAGAAGTGAACATAATGACGAAAAGTTTATTGTAAACAACTTCGCGGGTGTTTATAACAATATAACCTAAAAATTAATCTATAAAGTTATTGTTTTGACAATCAATTAAATATTCATTAGTACTGTAGTACTCTTTTTTTAACAGAATATTTTTTACAGTGTGCAATATGACTTTACATGGTAACAATTTTATTGATGTAGGTAGAGCATTATAAAATTTAATTCCGACATATTGGCTAGTTTTTTCAAATGCTGAAGTTTTATGGGTAGGTATATTGATTGTCAAATTACTCGATCTAGTTTGGTATTCAGAATTACTAAACTGGAATAGGTTAATATTTCGAATTACGTTTTTTATAATTTCGAAAATGTATGCACAGGGTATTGTCAATAAGCCAAGCTTGCGGAAGGTGCCTTTACAGGACTGTCGCGGATTTAGTTTTTGAATTATCCTTATCGATCGTTTTTGAACTACAAACACTTCACTTAGTAGCGATGACGAGCCCCATGTTGTGATGCCGTAGGTTGCAATGCTGTGGAAGTAGGCATAGTAGATTTGAATTAAAACTTCTGTTTCAAGTTGGTGGGTAAAGGGTAAGTACACGCAAACAATAACAACACTTGTTTAATTTACTTATCACTGTTTTTATATTACTATACCACTTTATGTTCGCGTCTAGATTAATGCCGAGACATTTTGTAGTTTCTGTTCGGGTTATGAGAACTTGAGATGGATCTAGTTCAATGCGACTCGTAGCATTAAGGTAAAATTGAATATAGTTGGTTTTATCCAAATTCAGCTGGAGTGCATTTTTATTGCACCATTCGAGGATGTTAGTTACCGCATCATTAATTATTCCTGGAGTGAAGTTGGGTTTGGTACAGGACAGAACGAAGTACGCGTCATCAGCGTATAGGACACAATTTGTATTTTGAACGGAAGCTGGTAGGTCATTTATAAATAATACAAATAGTAGGGGCCCTAGTATTGAACCTTGTGGAATTCCACGGGTTACTTCGCCCTTTTGTGAAAACGTAGGGATGTTAGTGTCTTGATTAATTATTTTTACTGATTGACTTCTGTCAGTGAGGTATGATTTAAACCAGTTCAGGGCAATACCGCGCACGCCATAATGTTCGAGTTTTTGTAATAGCAGGGTGTGGCTCACAGAGTCAAACGCTTTAGAAAAATCACTCGATATGCAGAAAACACACAAATTATTGTCTAAATCATTTACAACTTTATTAATCAGTTGGTTAACTGCACATGATGTTGATTTGTGTTTTTGGAAACCGAATTGGCAATCAGCTATCAAGTTGTGCTTATTCACGAACTCAGTTAGTCTGGTGTGGATCACACGTTCCAATATTTTTGAGAAATTGGTAAGTAGGGAAATCGGTCTATAGTTTTCAATGTTATTGTGATCTCCTTTTTACCTTCCGCTTACCTGTAAAGGAAGGTATTGGAATCATGCAAAAAATCGGGTAGTGAGTTTTTAGTGGATGAGCACGAATTAGGGTCCTTACAACTCATTTTTGATAGTTTCCCGATGATGTCTGTATGTATGTGTGTGTGTGCGTGTGTGTGTGTGTGTATGTGTGTGGTCCGGGCCGATGCCGTCTGTTGGATAACTCAAATACGAATTACCCAAAAATTTTGATATTTGGTATTTTACAATTGTATACGAATAGGAAGAGCTCATTAGATTTTGGTACAAATATCTTCACCGGAAGTGATATTTTTTGAAGATTGAAAAGATTAAGTGTAAAAAATTTCTATAAATTTTGATAAATATAGTATTTATTTGTAATAAGAATAAGAGGAAAAGTTATTTGCAATCCACGTTATAAAAAAATTGTCTTTATCTGGTAGCATTAAAGAACTGCAGTAAAATTTAAAAAATAAATTTATCAAATAAAACATTGAAATCTTGTAATCCATGTTCGGTTGATTTTTGTTTTTGTATAAAAAATATTGACAGATGAGACGGGTGACAAGTTGGCATACTAGCGCTATATAAGTCATAATTAAGCTATTAAATGTAGTTCCTAACTGAACGTAGGATTGCTTCAACACAGAAGAGTTTTCGTGTGAATGAATCTTTTGATTCAGGTGATACTAATTTCTGTGTTTGAATATTTTAGATTTTTATTTGTATATTTTAAATAGACACCAGATTGTACGTATACATTTCTGTTTAAAGTCTAGATATGGCGGAAGGTTGTGTGATGGCCACGTCAGATTTTTTATAAATAGGTGTCACTATGGAGTGTTTGAAGGCGTTGGGAAATATTCCTTCTGATAGCGACAGATTAAATATATGTGTGAGAGGCTCCGTTATATATTGAGCACAGTGCGTCAATACTGAGCTAGGAATTTCATCGTATCCACAAGAGAATGAGTTTTTGAGGCTTCTAATAACTGAAGAAATTTCGTGTTCTGTCACCGGTGAAAAAAATAGAGACTCTAATGGATGATTGGAGGTTAGATCGTGCATATCTGAAGCAGTTTCAGTTTGAGACAGGGACAGAAAGAAGTCATTAAAGTTGTTGGCGACTGTTGTAGGGTCTCCTTCGATAAGTGGCCGGTTGATTGATTTTCCTGTTAGTTTTTTGACAACATTCCAAGTTGATTTTGATTTGTTATTTGACATCGATATGTATCTGGAGAGACTGTATTTTTTGGCCAAATATATTGTGGATCTTAAAATTGCGCAGTACTTTTTGTAATAAAGGCGTATTTCGGCGGAATTATCAGTACGAAGTCGTAGCCGTAGGTTGTTTTTTGTTTTGCAGGATTTGCGTATACCACGGGTGATCCAGTTCGTAGCCTGGTTCGTAGTATATTTATTAGTAATTGGAAAAGCTTGGTGGTAGCATTTTAAGAATTTAGTTTGAAATTTTTCTAGGCTCTTATTGACATCGGTTTCCTCGACTGTGTCTGCCCAGGATGTGTACATTAGTAAATTATTAAATTTGGTGTAGTTTTTCAGTGAGAACATCCTACGCTGGACAATGGCTTGTTTTGGGCTAATGATTTTGTCAGTGGTGAATTCACATAGAATTGCTTCATGGTCTGAGAGACTGTTGTTGATGACATTAAGCGTGGCGGTAACATTATCAGAAGTAACACAGTTATTAATGCAAGTTGAGGTAGTACTAGTTATGCGCGTTGGTTCAGAAATATTAATTTTCAGGTCAAAGTAGTCCAAGACTGACAGAAGTTTAACTTTTTGAGTGGATTCAACTAAGAAATTGACATTAAAGTCACCACAAATAATCAATTTCTCCCTGTGTTTGCATATGAGTGATAATAATTGTTCCAAATGGTCACCGAATATGTCAAAATCTCCATCGGGAGACCTGTATAGAACTAGAAGAAGAATAGGTGGGGAGATATTCGTTAATTTTATTAGGGAGAATTCAAAATCTTTTTCTTGTATTAGATGATTATATGTAGACATGTTCTCAAATTTTATGTTATGTTTTAGAAGGATGCAGGTCCCGCCTCTTTCAAAATTTACACGGCAGAAGGCAGACGCAACTAAGTAAGATGATACTTGTAAGGTACACAGTTCCTCGTTTTTCAACCAGTGCTCATTCAGCAGGATTACCTCTGGATCGATGTTTAGAGTGTCAAGAGTGGCTTCTAATTCTAGATGTTTATTACGTAGACCTTGAATATTTTGGTAATAGACTTTAAGAGCGTTGTTGTTTATTTTGGTTACGAAAGTTATAATTTTTCCCTGGTTTTAGTGAGGCATTGCTATTTGGTGGAGCCAGAAGTTGACTTTGCGGATTAGCAGTAGTTTGGTTTTTTACTCCATCGACCAATGTCGGCGAAGGCGAAGCTAAGTCGTGATTTGGCAGTTCGGTAGATGTCTCGTGAAAAGAGTCATTTTCATCTGCAGAGTTAGTGAATTGTAGGTCTTTTGGATGTTCAGGAAGGTCGTGTAAAGAAAAGTACTTATTGTTTATATTTAAGCCTTTTTTGTATTGATAAGCTGTATGGCCAAGTTTTCTTGTAGTGTGTTTATATGCTGTTAAACATTTTTGTGCTTCCTGTTCCTTAGATGTTAAATCGCAGTTGATAAATATTTGAGTACCTCGTAACTTATTCGCATTTTTTAATAAGTTAGATTTTAAACTATTTTTATTAAGCTTTACAAGAATGGGTCTGATTTTCTCTACTTGTTTTGTTCCTAGTCTTTTGACTAGGTTAATGTCGTAGTCATTTATTTTAATTTTAAGGGTATTGGAGAATAATACGGAGATCGTATGTTCTAAGTTTTCGTTTTCTTCTTCATGTATACCTCTAATAATTAAGTTGTTTGCTTTAGATTCAGATTCAAGCTTATTGACCGTTTGCTTAAGTTTTGAGTTTTCTTCTTTTAAATCATTAAGTTCTGAATGAGTGTCGTCAATAAATTTATTTAGTTTAATATTTAGATTGTTAATTTTCTCAGAGACTTTGTTGTAGGACGAGTTGATTTCTAATTTTAGTTTATCAAAGAGCTCAGCATTAGATAATTCCATTACTCTTACGGTTTGCTAAAAAGTTGCAGAAAGGTGGGAATGGTTGCGTCGAGTAGATGAGTGATGATTTAAGAATGAGACGCTGAGATTAGCATTACTCAGCTGAGTAGACGATGCGCTAAGTCGTGCGCACTAAGTAAAATTCTCTCACACACTTGACAGGCACTAATAAGGTTCGACAGATTTCTTTTAAGAAAAACAGGTGATAAGCTTGATTTAGACCAAACCAACATTTTATGGCACGAACGATGGCTAAAACACAAGATCCAAATTAGTATAAAATTAATGTTCACTTTTGCTGCACAAACAAAACTAAAAACAGAACACGGTAACTGAGTCAAGCAACCCGCACTTATTATTTCTAAGCTATAGCACTGTGTTCCGTTTTCAGAGCTCTATCCGACTAGTTAAAAATTTTGTTGCAAAAAAATTAATAGATATTCTATTTTAAAATAAGCATTTTGTTTCTTAAGCAGACAAGTCCATTTCATTTTAAAGTCAAAAGCAGATAAGTCCATGACAGCCAATAGAATGCCGAGCTCTGAGCCACGTGATCGTGTTGCTGTAAAGTCAATCTGAAAGTCGTATCTCAGTGATGTAAAATTAAATAAATTTTATTTATAGTGTTTTGCTTAGTGGTGATTGCTAAGATTGTTGTAATTGTATGCATTATTATAAAAGAAGACCGGAATAAATTGTTAACTGAATACAATCATTGCAAAAAAGTCAGGGACAAAAAATATATGTAAATGTAAACAAGCGTAAATGTTAAGATAAAAACTTATTTTATACACTTAATAATAAATTGTATTTATGTTTTTCTACGAAGATTATTATAAAACTAATAAAACATTATATTCTTCTTGGCATTAAGACAACTCACTACCTAAATACCCAAGAAGTGTACCCACATCAGTAATTAGTAAAAAATTAAAATATGAAACATTAACGATACAAGATATTAAATAATATAGTCTTGTTTGCTTTAACTTTGTGTGAAATGTATTGTAGTTTTTATATAAATGATACTTAATATATTTTATATGTTTAAATATTCAACTTTGTTTATAATAATACACATTTACGTTTGTTTATTTATATGATCTAACTTCTTTTTGTATCATAAAAAGATAAGTCCCTTATGTTTTGTTTCAAAACAAGACATGTCCATAATTTTGTAGCAAAGGTAGACAAGTCCAAAATTATTATTCAATTTATTTATTTATTAACGAATATATTTTACCACCTAATATACATTTTAATTTAAAAAGAACATATCTACAAGAAAAATATAAATTTCCATGTATACTGTATCTGATATACACGCAACAGTTTTTGCGATTTACTCAAATTCAAGTTCATGGCACATGTCTGGTTTTGATTCTAAGCGCCTCATTTATGACAATGAAAAGTTTGTATAAAATATTCAGAAAGAATTAGGCGATCTAATAAAACATCCGATGTATATGAAATTCAAGAATTTTTACCTTTACCTGAATGGAAACTATTTATAAATAATAATTAAGCAAAAGCTTATGACAATGATATAATTATTGTTACCACTGGAATGTTGCAAGACGAAGGTAGTATTTCGGTTAATAATAATACATCAACATGTATAATAGGTGATTTCAAAATTTCTAATCAAGAAGAAGCTGATACAAGAATTTTAGCTGATGCAAATTTTAGTGTAGTATCATATTTTAATTGTGGCACAATGATTATTATTTCCCCAAACACAGATGTTTTCGTTATGGCCTTATATTATTGTACAAAATTGGAAACGTCATATGGCTGTATAAAAATTAAAAATACATTTCAATTCAACAAGGTACCTACATCATTTCAGTAACAAACATACAGTTTCTGAAAGTGATATTGCAAATTTACTATTATCAACGTACGTATTAACTGGTTGCAATATATTATGTACTGTAAATTATAAATTTAATATAGGAAAAAAATACATACAAAATAAGCGTTTTACACATTTTCCACAAACAGAAAACGCATTCAAATTTCATTTAAAAAGAGCAGTTTATCAAATTGAAATATTTAAAAGTATCATAGAACCCAATTATAAACCTACAACCGCGGAATCGAAAATAGATAATAATTCACTTATACCAATTCATATGAATCAAAGTCCAAAACCGCTTTATAATATATCTAATTTATACTCTAAATGTAAAGTTAAATATACTAGCAGGTGTTAATGTATCAAAAATAAAATTATATTATACTGTACGCTCTATGTGTGACGGAAAATGTGTAAATACTTAGTGGAATAATTTAATAGGGTAGAATTATTATAGTTTTGTATTTAATTGATGTGTACTGCATTTCAAATTATTATAATAATTTATATTACATTATACTAATTCTAATCTAAAAGGATTCATTAAATTATTGTTTATTATACAATTATGATGTGAAAAATTCGTTAAAACTAAACTAAAATAATATAAAAATACAAACGTTTGACTGCATCACAGCACAGGCTAAACTCATGACTGCGGGCCGCGCGAACGCCAGCACAAAAAAAGTTTCATTTATATATTCGTTTTTCTCAGAACTGGTACATTTTATGAAAAAATTTTCAAGAACAAAATTTTCTTTGATTCTTGTACTATAACTTTGTCGCAGTATGTATGGGTATATCTCTTAAGATTACCATAGCTGTACGCTCACTGAAAATTACACTGCAAAATTGTAAATTTGGCATGTCTGTTTTTAGTTTTAAATTTTTTTCATCACTTTATAAACAATGAAATTGCAATTTTCTTACTTCAGTACGATGGAAATACTTAAATGAATAAAACGCAGAAAGAATTTTTAAGTTATCATAAAAAATACTAGAGATATAAGAAGTTAAAGTTAAAAAATGTGTTGTCCAAATTTTTTTGAAAATTTTGGATTTTGAATAAACGCAGTAAAATAGAAAACGGCAATTAACACCATTAGATTCGTCGGAAAATTTCCTATAAGAATATGTAAAATTAATTTTTAGTGGAGCGACGCCAAAGGTCGTATTTAAATAAGCGAGCTACAGATGCTTGGATCTCCAACTACTTTTATAAGGGATATGAAGTTTCATGTTTTTGCCCTCACCCATGAGCAAATAGTAAATAATTCAAGACGATAAAATTATATATTTTATCGACGAAAAAAGATGTTATTTCACAAAGCGACGAAGGAGCGAGTGAATTATTTTTCTCTAGTCGATAACATAATTTTATCGTCGTGTATAAAATCCTATTTTTTCTATAGCTGATATTTTTTGTAATGTTTTTCATCATCTTACTTTTTTCCACAGATGATGCAGAAATGTGTGAAAACGAATTTGAAGAAAAAAAATTATTATTTTAATCCAATTTTACTTCATCACTCAAATTAGATTTTATCTACCTACTCAAATTTTACTTTAATCATTGCAGTTAAAGTAGTAAGTACTTAAAATATTCGATAAAGTAGCACTTTAACATTACCAATGGAAAAAATATTTTTTTCAGTTTAAATTAAAATTCGTATCTTAAATCCCAAATTTAAACTTTCGGTAATGAAAAACCGCATATTTTATTCTCTCTTAGGTATAGTTATACTTAAATGTAATGTAACCGTTGAATTTGCGGCACTTCTCTCACTCGATACTACCCATTTAAACAGAAAATTCAGTTTAGTTGATTTAAATTTGTCGTCATTTGAAATTTTATTTATATTACAAAATAAGTAATTTATTAATTTAATTTGGCTCCCATTTGTTAAATCATTTAGGTATTTATTTTTGTTGGTAACCACCCTACCGGATTAACTCTGAATTACAAAATGGTAGATGTTATTATAGTGGAATCCAACCACTCGGACCCAGTGATATTATTTTCGGTTGCGCTGGGAATCGAACTGGGGACCGCTAGAATGCTCTACCGCTGACCTAACCGACACTGTGTGACAGACCTAGCAAATAGTTTTACCGAGTTTTACTATCGGATTCAGAATTATACTTAGTCATTTGGGTTTTATTGAAATATAATCAAATAAATTTAATCCAAACTATATACTAAAATATGCACATTTCTACGTTATTATATACAGTTTCAAATTTTTAAATGTATTTGTGTAGATATAACAACAATTTATAGCAAAAATGAGTTATGATTTTGACACATTTTTAGAAACTGTTAACTTCAATGACGTCTACTGTCAATATACATCATCCAAAAAAAATTAAATATTGGAATGGTGTAGTTATAAGCTTTGTTAAGTTATTTGTTAATATAATTTTTTTTAATGTTTATATTTTTTCACAATAATCAAATAAGTGAACATGTAAGATCTTGGTTACTGGTAATCTTATAAGATTTGATTTTTTATATAATTATAAACATAATTATATGCTTATACTTTTAAATTTAAAAATGATTACTTGAATTTTAATAATTTTTTTCTGAAATTTATGAATCCTCGCGGTATAACTTTTTCAGAAATAAATTATGAAAATTCATATAAGTTTAAAATAAAAATTATTAACAATTCATTTTTATAATTAGTGCTGCGGACAATACCAAGACTAGTCTTGGTATTGGTCTTGACAAATTCAAGACCAAGACTAGACATTCAAGACCAAGAGTCTTGCAAGAGTCTTGATCCGTTTATAATTTTTTTCTTAAAAACAATAATACGAGTATATTCATTTCAAAAATAAAATAAAATATATAAAAAACAATTTTGATACTTACATTTTTAAACAGCTTTTATCTGATGCCGGTCCTGTCATAATGACTAAGGACCATAATGAATCCAGTACGATTTTCAGTAGCTCAGTACCATAATAAAATATTAAACAACTCGTTACTTACGAAATTTCAAAAATAGCATAACTTGACTTTTTTAGATTTAAATTTTTTTGTTTAATACCAAATAATGTATTTAACTTTTTGACTAATTTACGCTAGCAGATAAAATTTTATATGCAATACGGATCGTATCCAATTATTTTGGTACGTCATGTACTCAAACTCGGCTCCGCTTCGTCTGATAATTTTCACGACTTGGACCATAATGATTGACGTTACGATCCTTATATATAACTATTATAAATCTAAATACAGAATGTAGGTACCTACATAGGTAGGTAGGTACTTTAAAATAAATAATTACAGCGTAATTTTACAAAACTATAAATTGTTTGCAATTAAGGGAAAATGGGACCCGATTTATATTTGTTTCTAGCTCTGTAGATGGCACTGTCGTCGACCATCAGAAAAAATATTGAGTCGCTATTGCAACTTATGCTCTATAGATGTCGTAACTAAATTTATTCAGCTAGTTAGCATAGAGGTCCTTTCAATTTAGTAGCGGCTTTCGGTAGGTAGATGGCGAATATTCCAATCTTATTTTTCCCGGGAATTACAAAATCCAAAAGTTTTTGTTGTTCTTTTACGCATTATATGAAAAGATTATGATAAATTTTGTTACGTGTCACATGCACCAGATCACTTATCTGGCAATAGATAAAATATAATATTATTTACTTCCATAAATCAATATAAAAATAAAATTGAACAGTTTATTTTATATAAATATAAGTAACACATAAGATAAATTAAATAAATACAATAATTATTATAAGTACATTTTAGGTCGCGAAATTTATAATCTATATCTCATTCGGGCCGGTAAAGAATGCAAATTTTATTAAAAAATATAATGAATAGTAAATGATTATATCATTGTATCTTGTTGTAGGAAGTAATGATAAAAAACCAAATACCATTTCTAAGATTATTGCAAGAAATTTGCATTTAAAACAAGATAAAAAATAAATATAATAATATTATAAATATTCAGGTAACAATGGCAGTTTACAAACGAAATACAAACCGACCTACCTAAATTCTCAGAATAAGCAGGAAGGAACCGAGAATCCGTGCAACAACTAATTGTTTTGGTTAGCATAACAACAATCAACAACAATGTATTAGACCAAATTAATACTAAATATAAATAATTTACTCGTATTTATTAGGGAATTAGTTCTGTATCATATTTTGAATACGATGAATATTGGTAGATATTTGTTTTTTAGAGATGACGCGACAATTTATTTTAAATTATCTCTATATATTTATATTAAGAAAAGCAAATCATACAAAAAAAATTTGAAGATAATTGGAGGCATGCTTACAGAGATAATAGGTTTGAAATATTTTTTCACACGGCCATATGCAAAACTAACAGTTTCCATACAGGTACCTAGCTACGAAAATTAAAAAAATATCACATATCCATTCAAGCCGTTCGATATGTTATCGAACAGGTCTTGTCAGTACAGTTAAAATTTTTGTAGTAGACGTGTGTTGTCTTTCTGACATTTGATAACTTTTTCCTGTCGTTGAGTATTTCGTGATAAAATGCATTATTTCATTAAAATGGACAAACACGAGAACACGACATTAAAAGTGATTGATTTATCCACATAAATTAAAGTATTTTTGATTGCTGTATTATCTGGTATAATTTAAAAATTAAAACAAAATTTAAATTCCTGTTATTGAAAATCTTGTATTCTATGATTGTGGTATATTTGTTTTTTCGTAAAATTAAAACTATGACAGTAATTAATAGTAATAGACATCAAAATATATTCATGAATAAAATGTTTAATATTTATAATTGCGGGACAAATTATGTACACAACCCTCAGGAAAGTGTCTATCGAATGATCGTGAGATTTCCAAACTCAGCAAGCCTCGTGCGTCAACATTCTCACTCACACGATATCAATCAGTTTCGTCGTTATTATTTTACAGGTAATACTGAAATTTATTTTAATTAATCTCTATATCTTTATACTAAGAAAAGCTAACCATAAGGTATAACATATAAAAATTTAAAGATAATTGGAGGCTTGCTTTGAGATATATATATAGACTTGAAAACTATTTTTAATTTGACATTTTATATAAGATTATGTAGGTAGTAATGATGTAGATGTTTAATTTTTTTAAAGGTGACACTGGTATTTATTTTTCATTAGGTATTTCTATATCTTTGTGCTAAGATATAAAGAAATACTAACTGTAATACAGCATATAGAAATTTGAAGAAAATTGGAGGTTTGCTTTAGAGATAATTAGACTTGAAATATTTTTATTGGACATTTTCTTATGAGATGAATATGGGTAGATTTTTTTTTTGAGGTGACGCTGATATTCATTTTAAATTAATTGTATATATGTATACTAAGAAAAACTATTTATACAACATATAAAAATTTGAATAAAATTGGGGGCTTGCTTTCAGAGATAATTAGAAATATTTTCACCGAAGAGAGTCTCGTTTCTTCAGCGGCGCGGGTGCAGAAGGTACCCGATGTACCTTGAATTGAGTGAAATATTTTTATTGGACATTTATTATATCTTTATCTTTATACTAAGAAATACTAACTATAGCACAACATATACAAATTCGAAGAACATTGGAAGTTAGAGTTGAAATATTTAATTTTTTTTAGAGGTGACGCTGATATTTCTTAAAAATTCTCTATATATCTTTATAGTTTATACTAAGAAAAGACGCTGGTATTTATTTTAATTATTTTTTATCTTTATACTAAAAAACTTTAACTGTACAACTTTACTACAACCACATAAAAATTTGAGAAAATTGGAGACTTGCTTTCAGAGATTTTTTTTGACAGATGATATTATTAACCAATGATATTGTGTTATGATGACGTCGGATGACGTAATGCAAAATGCAACCAATAGAATCAAATATGTTGTAAAATGATGTAATTGACAATATGTATGTAGATGTAGATTAGATTTTATTTAGTTACGTTAGTTACAATAAATAAATAAATTTGTCAAATTAAACATCAAAAATGTTTTGCAAAATAAATCGTTCTGGTAGTGTTTTTGAAGAAAAAAATTGTCCATCCTAAATACCATTCGAGATAATAATTTTTTGAGATAATTTTTGTCTATTTAACGGCACCTTATTGCAATTTCACTCCACAATACATCACGGAAAAATTCCCTGTACTACGTTTCGTGAAATAGTCAGATGATGTTTTGTGTCATGATATTGTCAAAAATAAGTTGCCGTGGAAACAACAAAACAACTCAAAACATTATCATCTCATGATATTATCCTTGATGATTAGACTTGAAAATTTTTATATCTATTAAGGTCGCGCTCCTGTATATATGGTTGCGTACCAACAGTAATTAATTTTATTCATGGTGCATTTAAAATTGGTAGACTTTAGCAGTCCAAACATTGCATATATGTGATTCTTAATTGTATACCTAGGCTAATGAACCATTCTTGTTTAAAAGAAGTGCTTATTTTTCAGAAAAATACATTTTATTTCCAAAACTATCACATCTACATCTTTATAACATACTTACTTGACTAGAGAATTATATATGTTATCATAAGAAAAAAACAAAAAACGTAAATATTGACTGAGACTCAAATGCACCATAAAATAGTTCAAGCATTATCACATAGATGGCTGCTCGTCGTTTAAAATTTGGCGCTATAGATTCAAAGTCCGCATTGCATTATTTATGTTATGTTATGATTTCGTTAAAAGCCCTTTCATAGTTTTTTCTTATATCTTGCGATTATTTGTTATTGTTATTATGTTTTAGTTGTTTTCTTGTTTTTTGCGTTATTGTTATTTAATTATTGGTTTTGTTGTTTTTAATGTGTTGTTGTTATTATTATTATTAAACATTGTTCACTCGGGAACTGTGTCCGTGGTATTATATTATTTGTTGAAATGGGGGGAAAAAGTACGAAGCACAGTAAAAAGAAGAAAAATAATAGATCTTTCGCTCGGAAAAGGTGGAATAAACTTAATTTCGTAGGTAAATAGTACATACAAATTTGAATTTTTTTAGGACTAACGTATATTACATGATTCTACTTTTGCACTTTTCCAGTAAACCAGTAAACGAAAGATAAATAATTGAATAAAAAAATGACACTTACTTTTATTATGTATCCTACTTTTTTACATGGTTGTCAACAATCAGTTTGTATTGTATAAATCTGATATCGTCAACGTCTATTCGAAGAATTCGAGAATGATTAACTTTCTCAAAACTGACCAATCAGAATAAATTGAGTATTTTGGCAAATTATTTTATTGATTTTATTAGTAATTTTTGTATCAAGTGGATATTTTAAGTGTGTATATCAATAAACATAATTTAAAAAAATTATATATGTAGCCATAAGCTTTGTTATTTATTGACAATTTTTTTTATGTTTATATTTCGTTATAAATAATCAAATAAGTTAATGTGAAACTATTGGTTACTATGATAATCTTATAAGATTCAAATTCAGGTTAACGATGCTTTATATAATTATAAAAAAATTGTTAATTTATATATATTTATATTTTAATTTAGAAATTTAGATAATAAAAATTTGTTTCTTGTGTTGACAACTGTCAAAAATACTCGGGTATGCACTTGTGCAAATACTCGCGGGTACACTGCATTTGTACACATACCTACTCACTGATACTTGATTGTTTTGGCTCGAAATTTAAAAAATACTGTAACCTGATTGGTTGAAATTTTTCGAGGGAAATAGTCAGTTATTATATCACAAGAGCTACGTCGAACCGCAGGAGGCAAAAGTATTTTCTATTATTTTTGATGATCAAGTGGTATACAATTTCATGAATAAAACAAATTTAACAATTTTATTTATTAACATAATTTTTAAATTAATTTTAAATATTATTGTTTGTTGTGTCCTGGTTACGGTGGATAAACGCATACTATGTCAATATTAAAAAATATGCACTGGAATAGTGTTGTTTATAGATAGTTTCTATGATTTTTGTGAAAAATAGTGCATTTTAATTGGTTAAAATATATAATGACGGAAATAGTCACTGATATTTGATTGTTATTAAAAAATTATTGTTACCTGATTGGTTAAAATTTATTTTTTGAAATGATTCTTAAATATGAAGTAATTAAACTCACCAATATAATAAAAAATTATTAAATTTTCAGACTTTGCTAAAAATACTTAGGTACCAAAACATTAGCAAAATTCCGGATATAAACTAAAATCTTAATGTAAAAAATTTCATTATTGAATTAAACATATACAAGATAATTATTTATGTTTGTTAATATGTACCTACTAAACAATGATATTATTTAATAAAAAAATTTACAATTATAGAGAATAATTATGTATAGGTAACAGGATTATTGGTATAGTTTGAGAAAATTTGGAAATAAATGGAAAAAAATGTTATTTTTGCGCAACTATCAAAATTTATTATAATCCATAATTAAATGATACAAAATATTAGTAATTGTTATTGTTGTCATGTTGTATTGTTGTGCATTTACAGAGCCACAAACCCGAGCGCCAAGCGCTTCTATCTCGTCAAAAAATTTTGAACCTTGAGAAATGAATAGGTATAATTTCTACGACGGCGTAGAAGGGTCAGGGTAAATATTTTTTTATATTGAATTCCCGACTTTTAAACTCGGGATCCCGACTTTTAAACTCAGGATCCCGACTTTTAAACTCAGGAACCTAACTTTTAAACTCGGGATCTCAGCTATTTAATCCCGAGATAAGAAGTCAGGATCCCGAGATTAAAAGTCGGGATCCCGAGTTTAAAAGTCGGGATCCCGACTTTTAATCTCGGAATTAAAAAGCTAAGATCCCGAGTTTAAAAGTCGGGATCTCGAGTTTTAAACTCGGGATCCTGAGTTTAAAAGTAGGGATCCCGAGTTTAAAAGTCGGGAATTCAATATAAAAAATATTTACCCTGACCCTTCTACGCCGTCGTATAATTATATAATTTTTGCTTTACGTTACATTGTTGTCCCGCCCGACACTTCTTGACAAGGTTGCAAGTTCTATATTCTACGAAGTGCTACCGGCACCGGTCCGTGTATTTTCCTTTCATACACTATAAAATTCATAACTCGTTATCTAGCCAACCAATTATATTGATTTCCTTAGTAAAAATAATTTTGAACCTTCCTTTATATATCTCCTGCAGTATGTACTGCAAAATTCCTTACAAAACGAGATTTAGTAGCAGACTACATTTTTCACTACACGAAATTTACGTTGAATTTTATTACTTTCTCATTTGTGATAAACAATACGTCATTCTTGATAAATGTACTACACATACTTAATAAGTACTGCTTTTTCGGGTTGATGGCAATTTCGGTTTTTCGTATCTTTTTATATGTAGAAAGAGAAAAAAATCTGAATATAATATAATTTTTTCAGAAGGGTATATTCATTTCTCAAGTTTCGAAATTTTTTGACGAATCGGGACTATAAATTAAATGGATAAAAATATGTTAAGATTTTTCTATAAAATAAAAATTCAAGGCATACAAAGTAAAAACTACTATTAATTATTATTATAACATTACATTATTTATGTTGTTTGTTGTTCGAAATATTTCTACCTATCTTCTTACGTGTCCCAAAAAATGTTCATACGGAAATTTCTCTCGAGAATCAAGAAACGAAAACGATCCAAATGTTCTTACCGAAATGTACAGTGGCTATGAGTGGGGGAACAATGTTGCGATTGGCTACACCAGGCCCCGGTAACTTGCATACCCCTTCCACTAGTTTTATGACTGTTCGCCCTGTCGCCGCTAGGCGGTGTCATATCGCATAGGCCACATTTTATTAGCAATTTCACTTAAAATCTTCAATAACTTATAGAATATTGTACATATTATAATAAATTACAGAATATATATAGAAATTATACTTTACACGTTAATCAGCGATTCTCGCGGGTTTTTGATGGCCTATGTTGGCTGCCATATTGAGTACTCCCTTTACCCCTCAGTACCGCGAAACTGGACCAGTTCAGCAGTCACTTTTGCAAGCCAAGTTGGGTTACCTTCAGTGTCTTGTACCGTGGGCTACACTAATACAAGCGTATATACAATATAATATGTACAAATTTTATACTATGCTGCCATCAGTCGGTCTAGAAACGAAATAGCACTGCAATCCCGCGACATTTTTCATGGCACTCTGTAAACAGCTCAAATTTATCAAATTTAATTTACGTTTATCTTGTGACAAGAACGTTTTTTATCAATAAATAAGGGCTCGTTGGATGCAGTTTTTTATTCTATACAACTTTTGTATTTACAGTTTGGCTTTAAAAGCAATAGGTAAAAACTTGTATTTCCTATACCTAGGTCAGAAAAAAATTCTACACCCGGTATGTAGGTATAGCTTTTAAAATTTGTAATATAAATTATATTTTCAAATTAGTATTGTTATAAAACATTATGGGATGTATACAGAGTGTAACAGCGAAACCAACCAACGCCTATATTTTCTTTATTATTATATAGTTATGTAAGGATATACCTAAAACGAATACATGGTTGAATTCAGAAAAGAAAAAAAACTACCGAATAGGCCTAAAAATATGTATATCCCCATTTGAAGAAATATAACTTTGTGTTGTAACTTGAGAATCACTGGTTTAAAAAATTATTTTATACTTTAATCACATGTCCCCCTTGGTCTCCTACAACTTTGCTATTTAACATTTTTTTGTAACTATAATAATAAAGAAAATATAGGCATTGGTTGGTTTCGTTGTTACAGGATATCAGAACATACATTCATTTAAATGTATTTTTGAAATAATAAATTTTCATGTTTGGTTGCAAATATTGTACGTCAAAATTATAAACAACACAAATAAATTTTTATCTGTAAAACACGTGCATTTATAATAAAATACCTTAACATATAGTAATATTATTTTCAATAGCATGCAGGTAGCCCATTATGTGTGCAACTCTTTGCTATCAGCATATTTTTTGCTGATAAGCTAAATTAATGATCTAATCTCTTTCAACTCTCCGTTCTCAGTTCTAATGATTCTTTCTCCTTGAACGACAGTTTACTTTGTGAGCTGTAAAGATGGTGGACATACCAAGCAAAATTTTGGATAAATTGCATTGTTCTAAATGCAACGAATATTTATCATACACACCAATAATGATAACAGAAGAAGGAGAAAACTTTTGTGGAAGATGTGTTGAAGAAATTTCGGATAAGAAATTATTTCGAAACAAGGTTTATGAAGATTTTGCAGCCGTAGCAGCATTTCCTTGTCGTTACAGAGACTCAGGTACTACCTAAGGTTACTATTTTTCATAATTTAATACCGTTGATAAGAAATTAAATTATTTCATCCCAAATAAATACGTGTGCTATCGTTAGAGAGTACCTATCTTTGGAGAAAATCACATGACACAAATAACAGCCAATGGTAGAATTTATTACAATAATAGTAACCATGGTTAAATAAAAATTTAGCGGAATTTTTTTACTAGTAGCTCGAGGAACTTAACTGTAATTAATAAGTGGAAACTTTTCTGTCATATGTTAGTTTGATATTAAAAAAATTGGTTAAATTGTCATTTTGAGTGTAAATATGCAATTAGTAATAGTAGTCATGGTTATATAAAAATTTTACGGAAATTTTTTATTAATAGCTTGAGAAACGTAACTGAAATTAATAAGCGGAAACTTTACTATCATATGTTAGTTTGATATTAAAAAATTGGTTAAATTGTCATTTTGAGTGTAAATATGTAATTAATAAGGTAGGTTTAACATTAAATTAAAAATTTATTTCATTGTCATTTTGAGAGAAAATAAGCAATTAATAAGGCAAATCAAATAATACATATTTATTAATGTTAAATACTAATTTAGTGAATATTTCAAGTTTCTATTGTAAAAAGAATTGAAAAATAGAGCAACGGTGTCATTGCGATTTTCTTATCGAATATGCACTTCTTGTGCATTAATTCATATCCAGAAATTTTTTAATGCTGCATTCCAACAACGTAATTAGCTCTAGTGGTACACAAAAGCTAATCATGTTATTGGAAAGTACTCAAAAATATTTCCGGAAATAATTATTATACAGGTTGGTGGAGGTGAAATGCGAATATAGGGAACATACATGACAATCGAACTTTCATGCCAGGTATCTTGATATATTTTGTAGTAGTGTCACAAAACGAAGTAATATGAATTTGTGTGGCAAAAAGAGTAATCAATAACAGAAATAATAATAAAATATAAAAGTGCATGTAAACTTTCTTGTTTTGCTCGTACACATACATTATTATGCAAAGAAAATATTTTAAAGCAAATAAAAATTTCAATAATATGACAGGTACTTTGACATTGACAGTACTTATATACGACGTATATCAAGATGCCTAGCATGATAACTCCATTGTCATATATTTCCCTATGTTCGCATTTCACATCCACCAACCTGTACATGTGATATTATAAGTGAAAATACATATTTGTCATAATCATAAAGTGTGTATTGTCAAGTTTACAAAATGTGTCGTCTTTTAAATTATTAGTATACATAATGAGAGTGAAGTACAAAAAATAGCGTATATAATAAAGGACTAAAATAAATCCCTCAGGCTCAGGTGATAATTTTCCTCACCTTGGGTTCGTGAAATAAACTTCATCTTCAGGATTAAATCATGTACTTTAGTCCCTTATATAATATAGGTACCTATTTATACTAAACTCAAATTTATATTGCATTTATATTAATATAAAATATTATGATCTATCTGCATTTTATATTGCAATTATTGATATTATATTAAATTTAAAATTGTGCATTTAATATTTTAATATTTTCATCGATTAGAAATTTTGGTTACAAATTAAAGCTTATTTGAAAATTAAAACTAGATAAGATTATTATCTAATCTTTAGTTCTTTTGAAATTAATAGTATTACTTTTTTATAATTGTCAATTTAATATCAGCTGATAAAATGTGGATGACTTTATATTTAAAAAAAAACTATCAGTAATAGATATTTTCCGTTGATCGTTTATTAATGAGTATCATTAATGTAAAAAAATCATACATTTATGACCCCTATAAATGCATGATTTTTTATTAATCAACAATTTATTGGATGCGTTCAATACACGTAATATTGTATTATATTGACCAGCTCTAAGTTTTACCAAAATACAAAATAGAATTAAAAGAAATGATTTTCACACTTCTAGGTAAATAATTATGTATGTAGAATTGCTTTAAAATGAATATAAAAATAATAACAATATTCTAAAAACGAAAAAACCTTAGGATTTAGTACTGCTAATCAATATTAAGTGAACTGACTGCACCCGCTTCTCCCTGAAAACAGTTGATTGTTATTGTTGAGTTGTCCATTGTTGTTGATCCAATTGTGGTGAACATTTAAAGCGGTCCTAATTTGTTATGGAATAAAATCGAAAATTTTTCAAATTAGAAAGGAATGACCAACGGAAAAACTTGTAACTAACTCATGTGTTAATAGGCGATTAATAATCTCAACATCGCTTCTCTCACGCGTTAAAAAGTCTCAATTATTAATCGCCCTCATTAACACACTAGTTTGTTAAATAACTATTACTTCATGAAACGTAATTTAACGTTTTTATTTATTTAGGTGAAGTGTAAAATCAGAAAACACACGCACATTTATATAACAAGATTATTCAACGAAAAATAAAATATAAAGTTAATAATTATTAAATAAACACTAAATAATAATTAAACTAAAAATCGCATGACGCAAATAACAACCAATGAAAGAATTGATTACAATAATAGTAGTCATGGTTATATAAATATTTTACGGAAATTTTTTACTAGTAGCTTGAGGAACGTAACTGAAACTAATAAGCGGACACTTTATTATCATATACAGGGTGTCTGTTTATAAATGAACCAGCATTTATCTCGCTTATTTGTTGATTTGTTTTTTGTCAAATACATGATTTATACAGTATCATGTGTAGTAAATGATAGCTGATGGGCGTACCGAGGGGGGGGGGGGCAGGGAGGGGCAGCATTGTAAACTAAATGGTAGACCACGCTGATAATGTTGAGTCGGCCATCTTCCTCCCCACCACCTCCTTACGAGCTAACATATAACACTATTATATTATTTATTTAAACATTAGATAACACAATGCACTTTTTATGTCACGATACATCAATAGTCAGTTATTATACCACAAGAGCTTTGAAAATAATTGAAAATACGCCGACTGATGAGACGTATTTCCATAGAAACAACTCGAGACCGGAGGTCGAGAGGTGTTTTGCGGAAATACGTCGAACCAGGAGGCAAAAGTATTTTCTATTATTTTTGATGATCGAGTGGTATACGCATTGACTATTTCATGAATAAATCAAATTTAACAATTTTAAATAACACAATTTTATTTATTAGCATAATTTTCAATTTCATTTTAAATATTTTGACATTTGGTTAAAAATAAACAAACATTTATTATTGATTGTTGTGTCATGGTTACGGTTGAATATACGCATACTATGTCAATATTCAAAAATATGCACTGGAATAGTTGTTTATATAGATAGTTTCTATGGTTTTTGTGAAAAATAGTGTATTTTAATTTGTTAAAATATTATGAGGGAAATAGTCACTTTTATTTACTCAAAATATGTAAACTGACTCACTGTCTTCTCGGGTAGCGTTTATTTAATCACAGCAGGTATTCTAGAACATTCCTGACCCCGGGCATAGATTTATTCTAGTATGTCGTTATGATAATTACCGCATTGCGTGACACGATGAGTCATTCGTCGTTGAGTAATCGACACAATTAGAGCTCTTGCTTAATATAAACAACTATAGTTCGGTTGCTAAGACAAAAAAAGATAGAGTACCTACCTTGCATTTTATGATTAAAGCATGTCACTTGGCATAAGTGTTCTTTAGACCCGCCTTTACCGATCCGAAGTTGTAGCCCCACTCGGTAGCCGTGCAGGAGCTGCGTATTGCGAGTTGCATATTCAAATTTTTAGTTTTTTACGTTTATCTCTATAATAAAGGTCCGTGTCAATGTTCATGTAAGATGTAAGTGGTACAGATTTCGAGAAAACCAAGAAAATTGATTTTGATAATACAAATACATATAATCCATCTTAAATGTCATTACTAAAGCATTATTTGCTCTCATATTTACCAATCCCTATTTACCACCGTCCCTTTTTTATCACCGTAATTCTTTTGCCAATCCATTTTTTACCAACATTATACTTTTACCAATGGTGGTAAAAATGCTATGGTAAATATGTAGCAAAATTATTTTGGTTGCTTTATAACTGCAGAAATCAAATTTGAAAATACACGGAATAGCGAATTAATAGTAACAGCCATGGAATTAAAAACAGGAGATGAACAAATGCGTAACGCTTTAAACGTCAATGTCAGAATAATAGATTGTCCAAATCATTTATACGTAGGTACTAATAATTTGACGTTTAAAACGTTACGCATTTGTTCGTCTCCTGTTTTTAATTCCATGGCTGTTACTATTAATTCGCTATTCCGTGTATTTTCAAGTTTCAATTAATGCTATATAGATTAAATAATGATCGCCTAAATATAATAAAAGAGTCAGAAAACACGTCTAAGTTGCAACAAGTACTATTGAATATAGTACACATTTGCCGTATCGGAGATTTCGTTTCATAATTTGTTCTGGCAGTAGTGCAGTTAAAAGTAACTTTGTTTCTTGAGGTCACACGAGGAACAAATAATGGCAATTTTCTTAAAATACTGGAAACATTAATAACATTATTTAACAACTTATATATAAATAGACAACTTATTATTTTCCTTCGATTAAATAATGAAACCATATTAACCTCAAGCAATAACGCAGTATAATCAAAATCAAAACTGGGATATTTATTATGTTTTTTAAAATAGCAATATTTAACAAATTTTTTCTGAATTTGTTCCAATTTATAAACATATTTGTGATAAATTGGATTCCATACTTGGGCACAGTATTCCAGTTTTGATCTTACGAATGCATAATAATAATCTCTGTATCGTGAACAAATTATGAAAAGATTTCGAACAACGAATAATGAATCCTAAATTTCGGTAGGAGGATTTTACAATAAAGTCAATATGAGCATTAAACGTTAGTTTTTCATCAAATAACACGCCAAGGTCTTTAAACTGTGATATCCTATCCAAAGTGGAATTCTGCATGTGATACGGATAAGTGTAAGCATGTTTCTTTACAAAGTAACTCATTAACTTGCATTTGCTGAAATTAAAGAATAACTTAGAACTCTGAGACCAAGCTAGTAAATTTTCTATATCTTCTTGTAGAAGTATACAGTCTTGAACAGTATTAATTATTTTGAAAATTTTCAAATCATCAGCATAAAGCAACACTTCAGAATGTTTTACAGATTTAACAATATCATTTATAAATAAGATAAACAGCAATGGGCCAAGATTTGAGCCCTGAGGTACACCAGACGTAGCGACAAATGGGTTTGAGTTATGGTTGTTTAGACGTACTGTCAATATACGAGATTTAAGGTAGGAATCAAGAAATGTAAGCAAATTTGGCGAAAAGTTAAAATTTGTGCTCAGTTTGTGTAAAAGTACATTGTGATCAACCGTGTCGAATGCTTTTTTGAAATCAGTATAGATAACATCAATTTGAGAATTGTCGTGAAATGAGCTGAGTGCAAATTCAGTGAAATTAATTAGATTTGTTGCAGTCGATCTGCCTTTAACAAAACCATGTTGATGAGGAAATATAAGATTTTGAACAGAGGTATATACATGTTTATATAATATACTTTCAAATATTTTAGCAATATTAAGGAGGATAGCAATAGGACGGTAATTTGAGATATCACTTTTGTCACCAGACTTAAATATCGGTGTAATGTATGACGTCTTAAGAACAGAAGGAAAAGAATTAAGTTTTAAGGACAGATTGAACAGAAAGTAAAGGGGCTCAAGAAATATATCACAACATGCTTTGATAATGTAGGCTGGTAGTTGATCAGGCCCTATGGATTACTAGTTGCTTTTAAGCGTCTAATTGCATGTATACCATCATCATAGGAGATACTTGAGATAGTGACAGTATTGGAAGCATTGACAGATGTGACAGAACTAGTTTCGGTTAAATGTGAATTATTTGAAGTAACATAAACATCAGAGAAGAAATCTGCAAAACCTTGAACAATATCAGGTGCAGTATTATACACTTGACTTTGGTGATGCATAAAACCTGGGATACGAGAAGCTTGTTTTTTATTATTTATAAATTTCCAAAAAGTGTTTGGATTATGTGTTATGTTGTTTTCAACCTTTATTATATATTTATTATATTCACTTGTAATATCTTTTTTAATGAGTGCACGTAGACGTTTGAATTCATCCAAATATTGTTCATTATGGTTTATTTTATATAATTTATGATATTTAGTTTTAAGTTTAATGGATTCAATTATGTGGCTGTTAAACCATGGTGGATATTTTGATGTATATTTTTTGCGACGTGGAATGCACTTATCCATAACGGAGTACAAAATTTCGTAGAACTTATTAAAAGCAGTGTCAACATCATTATATTGGTGAAGAATAGTCCAGTCAACCTGAGACAAAAGAGTGTAAAGCAATGTGAAATCAGCAGATTGAAAATTGTATGTTGGTAAAGCTGTGTTGAAAGACAAGTTAGAATTTTTTTCAGTTATGAGATTAAGAGCTATTGAGAGGGCAGGATGATATGAATCCTCATCAACAATGGGATTGATATCATGGTCAACAGTGCAATACAGATTAGCTACAACAACATCCAATATTCTACCGAAAGAATTAACCACTTGGTTATACTGACTTGCGTTTAGAAAAGAAGTGAAATTCACAAAATTTGATGCAAAGTTATCAATATATGTATTTGTGCTAATATCTATGAGTTTTGTTATGTTGAAATCTCCAACAATAACAAATTTACTATTTGAGGTTAATAAGAATGGCTCAAGGGAATCAAAGACAATATTTTGTTGTTCAATTGAAATAGGTGGTGGCATATAGACTACAATAATGTAAATAGTAATAGTAGAAGATAGGAATACAAGTAAGATCAGACAAAGAATTGGTGTGTAGTGTAATATTAATCGGAATTGATTTATATTTATTATTGACAGCACACAGAACACCACCTCCGCGTTTTTTACCTCCCAATACGGCTCTGTCCTTTCTATAAACGTCATAGCGCTGAGTAAATAAATCTGAAGTGTGTACACTATTACTGAGCCATGTTTCTGTAAGACAAATGATTATCAAACTCTGATGAAGAATTAAGGTTGTTGTAGAAATTATCCAGCTTTGTGTTCAGACCTCTAACATTCTGGTAATAGATATGCATTTTGAGTTAAACGAATAAAGAAAAATTGCTGTTTGCAAAAAACAAAAATAAAGATAATTATTTTAACAGTGTAATGACCTCGAGTGTTAATAAGTGACGAACAGTAGCTAAAATAATTAAATACTAATTAATACTTGTGAGTTTGCGTTTAAGAGATATATGACTTTAAAAATTAGTGTAGGTAAAATTGACTTTGTGAATGGTGAAATTATATACTTATACTTAAAAAGAAATACAAACAAATGTACAAAAATCAGCAGGTAGAAGATTTAAACAAATTGTAGGAAGCTGTTGTCGCTCAACAATATGTTACAAATGAAATAAATGAAATAATATTTAATTCACATCAGCATGTGTCACTTTCTTAATCGTTCCTCCTACATTAGTAAATATTATACCGTCATTTGACCATACATTTCTAAAACCAAATTTTTCAGAAGCTAGTTTGCATAGCTCTAATCTTATTTTGGTTAGGTCCTCTTTAATTGTAATGCCAGAACCTTTGAGGTTACGGCGATTTTGAATGACGATAGATCTGGTTTTGTAGGACGTAAACTTAACTATTATAGGACGAGGTTTAGCAGTTTTTGATGGATTCGCATTGGCAACATTGTTCTTTTTACCTACACGATGGCATCTATCTATCAGGTCAGGTGTTACACTCACAGATAGATTGTCACTGAACACTGACCGCACAACTTCTTCGGTATTCTCGTTCACAAGTTCAGGAACACCAAACACTCGGACACAGTTTCGACGAGAGTATTGTTCTTGTTGATCTAGACGATCCTCCAGCAGCATTACATTTGCGGAGAGTTCAGCGATCACACCTTCATAATGTTTCTTCTGCTCTTCAAGCTTTTCGGCAAACTTCGCCATTACTTTATTTATAAGTTTATCAATAAAATTTTCGTTGGAGAGCAGTGAGCTAACTGTTTGCTCGACAATGTTAGCTATATTGCGAGTACCCGACATTGTAGACACAATAATATCAACTTTTTAATACAAAACTGAATAAACTGAAATGACGGAGCGACAGCGAAACACGTCTACTCGCGACAAAGCATTGATTAGAATTAGTTATAAAGCAACCAAAATAAATTTTTTTTACTGATCCGGATGTAGAATTTTATGCTCAACAACATTTATTTGAAACATTTTTGTCTAAAATAATTAGGGAAGCAATGCGAACGGAAAAACTGATTTACCATGTCAAACGCCTATGTTTCACTTTTCAATATACACCCGGTATATATATATATATATATATATATATATATATATATATATATATATATATATATATATATATATATATATATATATATATATATATATATATATAACAAGATCTTGTTCAATTTTTGAAAAAAATCTAAATTGTGTAGTATCATACAGCAAATTGTGTGAAATATTGCATTGCTTCGTAAATTGTCTGAAAAAATAGATAAACGCGGCTGTCAAATTATTATTATATGCGAACTGCGCAGAATCACAAACTAAATATTGAAGGTAGGTATATAAAATTGTTTCAGTATAAAACAGAGTTCATTAAAAACAAAGCAATTTATTGCACAAGATACTGTTCAATTTGTTGGGCAATTTCTTGTTCAATATTTATCGTAGTGTAAAACGGCTATTATAAATAACTAGAATAGACATCTACAATAAATTTATCCTCCTTGATTTGACTGTTGCAAACTCGTCAATCACGTTGTCAAAATTAATATTGCCAAATGTTTCTCTTTCAATGCTAAGAAGTGCAAGATCACTCAGACGATCTTGTCCCATTGAAGCACGTAAATAAGATAAAATAAGATTCAGTTATTGTTAAAAGTATTTGCAGTGAAATGCGCAGATTCGGAAATACGTCATCTCCATATGATAAATAAATAATAAAACCAAGAAGATCCAAAGGAGTTTCCGGTAGAACTTCAGGCAGAGTACTGAGCAGCATTTTGCAGTCTCCGATTTCTGTGCACAATTTGTGACCATTGACGTCGGTGTCGTAGAAATTTCCAAAATCTAAGCAATTTTGACGAAGTGTATCGACATTTGTCTCAGCGAGAAGAGTCAGCCATATCAAACGATGACATTTTTCAGTTGTCCAATATACCTAAAACCCTGTTCAGTCAAGGATTCTTTGAAGATTCTGAATCTAGGAAAAAAATAAATTCACGGTTTTGATGCAATCAATAAATTCTAAATTCTTCTTTTCCAAGACTCATTGAAGATTCAATTTAGCGGCACCGGCAGAATTATTTTTCCCAAAAAAAAGAATGAAAGAATCTTCAAAGAATCCTTGTGTGAACAGAGCCTAACACCGCCAAAAACACACTGATTCCCTGTAACGTACGCATAGCCTCATGTGAAAATACCTAAACCGCTAAACCAAGACTCATCAGTTGAAGAAACTTAAATAGAGAAATATTCCAGCAATCGGATAATTGCAAGCACATATTGTAATTCATTAAAAAATTATAGCCATTTTTGTACGAGGAGACAAAATAACGAACATATTTAAAATAATTGAAAATTATCTAAATATATTTCTCGATTTTTTCGAAAACTACACCACTTATATAAAAATTGATTACAACATTATTTAAAGAGAATGTTCTACAACTTCATAACAACAGTTTGTCTCATAATTTATTCCATTTACGAAAAAAGACAAAAACTAAAAATCGACCGCCATATTGCATGACAGCGGTCGCATTACATACAAGTAAAAATGGCGACAAATTGGATTTTAATTAATACAGTTTACTGAACAGTATCCCACAATCAAAACAATTTTAATATTCAATTTATACGAAAATACAATTCAGCCCGGACTAAATATGTTGTCTAACTGATCGCGCAGTGAATCCCACAAATTTCGATACAGTGGCTTCTCGTAGGATTTAATCTTCTTTACTCGGTACATGTGTCCTTCCGTGTTCATTATTCCTAAGTCGTATTTTATTCCCAACGGATGGACGTTGGTTGGCCAGTTCCTGCAGTCGTCCAAACTTTTCTTCAGACACACTTCAGCTATGCAATGAGAATGACCAAGGGAATAGTCTGACGATACCAGGAACAGATATCAATATTCCTCTCGTGTCATACCATACCGAGCATTACGATCAGTGAAATAAATTTCCATGAAATCTTCGAAGGTTGGTTCCTGGATATCAATTCAGCGAACCGGGGCTCCACGAAGATCTTCATGGTTATCGCCAGCGAATGGGCCTAGACGATTAAAATGAACAACTCGCGGCTTTCCATTAGGCGTTTTTCTTATCGAGTAGGTCACGTCATTTATTCTCTTGATTATTTCATAGGTGCCTTCCCAATTCTTTTGCAGCTTTGGGGATAATCTGCGACGCTTCTGCGGGTTATACAACCACACCAGATCTCTAGGTTGTTAACCACCTTTCTCAGCCCTAATGTCATAATAATCCTTCATCCTGTAGCTAGAATACTTGTACGGACTTGTTCACGAATGTCATCCAATCTTCTTCGCAAATCGGTAACATAATCCTCACAGCGACGGCGCCTGTGTAGGCCAGTGTCCACCTTAAAATTTTTGGGCCCACCTTGTAGTCCACCCGCTCAATTCCAAATAATAAAATAAAATTTTAATGGTTAAGCCATCCGACAAAATTAATTGTAATTTTTTTAAATATTAATGCTTTACGAGTAGGGAGTAGGCATTGTAATACATAATTAATATATAAAATATTAATTTAATTTAAAGAAAATACAAAGTTTGTATTGCGTATTACATGTAGCAGCAGCTTGGAAACCGTACCCTTCATAACTCTGTGTTTACGAACATAACAATATAGCAATAGAAAATTATTTGGCAAAAAGTTTAGATTTAAACATTCTAGACAATAAATTCGCTGAAGTCCATGAAAGTCGGAAATTAATTTTAAAATTAAATGTACCAGGTAGGCAGACTCGGACTAACTATAAGGTCTACCGAACAAAGCCCGGTGGGCCGACTCAATATTGAGCCGATTGAGAGGTGGAGAGAACAAACATTGCACGAATGCTTGTAAAGTTTAATAAGTCCCCCATATAAATAGATAGCGTACGGCTCTGAACTCAAAAAAATGTTCGCTTGTACAATTGAGGCCGATTACTTTAAAGCCCGGTAAGAATTTAAGTCCCAATCCGTCTCTCGGTATAGGTACCTTACCTAATGAAGTATGTTTCACAACCTCAGCAGAATAACACTTAAAAGAGAGATAAGTACTACATTATGATATATAAGTACTGATCAGTGATCATGATCACGTAACAAAATTTTTAAAAACTCTTTGATTTGTTATCAGCACATTTTATAATATCTGTCGTTTAATTTTTATCCTGAAATTGTGAAACAGCCTGTATTCATGTTGATTAGATTTATATTAAAGGTTTTTGGTTTAATTAAGAATTCTTCATAGATAATTTTTTGTACGTAGATTTATTGTACATTAAATACTCGTACATTAATAATAGTATATTATATATTGAGGGCGAAGCGAAGCGTAGCCCGAGGGCTACAAAGCACCGAGGGAAAAATAGCATTCTCTCCTGAGGTATATATACTATTTTTTTCACGACTTAAGTAATATTAACGAAAAAGTTAGTTTTGAAACCCAATTTGACATAAACATTCATTAATTTTAAGATTAAGAAGTCCATGGCAAATAAAACAAAAATAAAATCAATCGTGAAAATTTATGTAAACAAGTTTGTTTATGTCAAATTATATTAAAAATGGAATTTCATGAAGAACCCCAAGAAATTATAAAAGCAGCTTCTGCAGCTGTTTTAAACTTATTACCAACAAAATCTAGAAAGTTGTATGATGCATCTTATAACCGCTTCAGAGAATGGTGTGCCGAAAAAAAAGCACGAACTTATACGGAAAAAGTATTGCTAGCGTATTTTAGCGAAAAATCGAAAAATTACAAATCCTCTACGTTATGGGCTCAATATTCAATGGTAAGGTCATGTCTCCTAGTCAACGACAACATTGATATAAGCAAGTACCCGAAGTTGGTGGCATTTCTGAAAAGAAATTCGGACGGCTATCAAGCGAAAAAATCTAATGTCTTGACAAGAGATCAGATTGAAACATTTTTGTCAAAAGCAAATGACAATGAGTATTTAATGATTAAGGTGAAAATCATACAAAAATTATGTAGATCGAATAGAAAATTTACTAATTAACATTTTAGGTTATTCTGGTTTTTGGTATTGCGGGTGCATGCCGTTCAGATGAGTTGACAAATATGAGAGTTGATGATATTGAAGACGGAAGTTCATCTTTAATAATAAAAGTACCAAATACAAAAACTAAAATATCTCGAACTTTTGTGGTTACTAATGAAGGAAACAGATTTTATTGCTTTATATCGCAAATACGCAGGACTTCGCCCTTCTAATGTCAGCCATCGTCGTTTTTTTACTTCCTTGTACGAAGTAAGGAAGTATTGTAATCGCGAAAAATTTCGGTTCTCAGATTTTGACGGAAATATCCGTTTTGACCTTTTCTGAATCCATTATGACTAGTTTCGACGTGACGTCTGTACGTACGTACGGACGGACGGACGTATGTGTGTCGCATAACTCAAATACGGTTAGACGTAGAAAGTTGAAATTTTGTATTTAGGACTGTTATAGCATCTAGTTGTGCACCTCCTATTTTTGGTTTCAGTCTACAAACCGGAAGTAGTACTTTTTAAAAATATTTCGATAAATATTTAATTTTAGACAATTTTTTAAATTTTAAATGAAAGATTATGTGATTATTACCTACAATCGGTATTTTATAAATATTTTTGTATCTGCTATCATTTAAAAATAATTAAAGTATATATT